>BQNB010029471.1:0-55708 GCA_026074375.1 Tanacetum coccineum | reverse complement strand
TAATATATGTTTAGGAATTTATTTGAGCTACGGGGACGCACGCGTTAATACGTAAAACAATTAATAATAAATATATTAAAGTGATAAAGCTTAACGAGCGTTAAATGTTAATAAATATTTAATGGGAGTTATATTAGTCGTTAATAGTTAAAAGAAGGACTAATATGCAATTATGGAGAAAAAGAAAGTATGAGAATTATTTCTTTTTTCTTTAGCCAATTATTTCTTAATCTCAAGAGGAGGTGAAATAACCTAACTTGCAAGTCAAGTTTAGAAGGCTATAAATAGAGGCTTAGGGTGTTTAGTTTTCTCATAACTTGAAAACCTAAAACCCTAAATCTCTACTCCTTCTTTCCCTCTTGCTTGTGCGATTGACCGAATATCCCTAAGGGATTCGGTTCGTGGGTTTTGTTCGACAAAGAGAAACCACAAAGGTTTCACTAGTTGATTTCTTCTAGAACGCGGTGGTTTGGTTTGCTTTATCACTGCTAGTACTAGCATACTTAATTGTTTGCTAAGAACGTATTGTGTGTGTTGAAGTAGAGAGATCTTACTTTACATCTTGGGTGGTTTTCGCGTGGTATTTATATTATACACATGCGTATATTCAAGACGGTATATTCGTTATTTGCTAAAAGGTCCGCATTCTTGATTCCTTTGTTAATTACATAATTTTATACGTGTTTATCTTTTCGCTGCGTACTCGTGATAGATTAATGGTTAATTAGTTTTAAAAACCCATTAGTGGTATCAGAGCCATCGTGTAGAATTTGTAGTTACAAGTAATAAAATTTAACAAAATTAGGGTTCTTGATTAATTTTTTAAACCCTTTGGGCGTTTTTATGCATAAAGATTTGATCTTTATGTATAAAGTTCCAATCTTTAATGGTTATAAAATTAATTAGACGAATTCTAGGTTGTATGAAATTTTGTATGATTAAAACTTGATGCGTTTAATTGTTAATTGATCGGTTTTATGTTTTATAATTAATTGTTAATTCGGTATCCATGATAAATACATGCAAATTATCATAGAGGGATATGTGATATAAATCTTGTTAATTGTTAAAAGCTTTATGCAAATATGATGATCAATAATTCACACATAGACACTAAATTTATGTGGTTTCGATCCACGACTGTAAAAGCTAGAGAAGATCAGGGCTATTTCTTAATGGGTCCTAAAAGTTGCTTATATTTTATGTGCTATGTGGTATATATAGTTATATATGGCTTACGCAATCGATTATATCAATAGATGTGGCCGGAGTTTTTAGGACGAAGGAGCCTTATATGAATATATACATATTTTTTAATTATTAGATAATTAGGATCATAATTGATATTTGCATGAATTAATTGTTAAGTGTTGTTTTTGAATAAGTGTTATGTGTATTAGTTTCGTGTTTATATTGTTTTTATTTTAAGTTTGGACTTATGAGAAAATAAAAGGGTTTTTAGAAAAATAAATATAAACATGACTAATAATTATGAAATCAGATTTATTATGGACTATTTTATAGTTCATAATGTGTTTTTCAAATAAAAGATTTAATTTTTATCAATGACGTAATTTGCAAAAGTACTACTTAGTTGCAAGGATAAGGTTCGGGGAGACTCATCAAGACTTCGGTCTTGTAGATACCATTACCCTATAATACCTGACTATGTTGTAGTTTCCTAACCTTGCATACTATTTAGGAAGTTGCGAATGGTCTAGAGTTTGAATGGTTTTTAACCATTCTTTAATCTTTTCTCGCGATAAAATATAAAATCTTTAAGTTTTGAAAACACGTTGAATCGTCAATTTTAAAAAGGTAACACTATTTATACATTAGATGTATAGAAAATAAGTGATACCGTAATAAATAACTTAATTGAGTAAAGTTTTTTATTAAAATCTATGATACGAAGATGTATGCATGCTTCTTCGTACATATTTGTCACGACAAATACCCTTTTTAAATAAGTTATTGCCATCCAATTTGTAGGAACACTTGCAGATGCTTTTTACTATGCGTGAGACGTATGTAGATTGTAATCCCAAGGTGATTATACACTTTTTCGTGAGACGTTAGTGTTACATAATCACAGTTCTTGATTGGACGACTTAATCAGTTTAGTGGTGAGACCTTAAACTTGAGGCATAGATGGGATGAAACATGCTTACTAGTATATTATTGTAATAAAGTAAGTCCCATAAGGTTCTAGGAATTGCACCGACGACAATTATTGATCGTCAATTACCTTTTGAATACACCATTGCTAGCAGATCAACTGATGTGATGGTGGTATGTCGAGTTGAATCCTAGCCTTTAGAAAATTAATTGTTTAAAATGTTTAAACATGGGTAGTTAATTTTCTATAAGGAATATTATCGAAAATACTAAAATTGAATTTTGTGATTCTATTAATAGTATTAATGCAATGATAAACCGTAAACAAGGGTTTGTTTCTTTCTTAAAGAAGTTAAACCGAGACTCCTTTCCTTGTAAGGAATAGGGAGACTCATTCCTATCATCTTTCTTGCTCCGAAAAGTTATTATAGGAACGTAGGAATTGTCCTAATGTAATCAAACTCATAGAATACTTAAATGTTAAGTAGATTGCATGACTTGTATTTTCATACAGATTCCATCACCCTTATTCGGTGGTAAGTACTTTGAAACATGTAAGACATTCGGATAAATAGAGAATATGTTCTTAAAGCTATCTGGTTCGTAGTTTTACGTACCTATAAAATATATAAAAATAATACTACTTAGGTAAATTCCAACTATTCACCCTTGACCAAGGTAAAAAGTCAAGACTTACAAAAATAATATATAAAATATATAATATACGTATGTTTAACCGGGTAAGTATGATCACCCGGGTCGTTTCCCCAACGACTAGTGAAATTGAAACCACGTTCTAATTCGGATTCTGATTTGAATGAAGCAAAGATATTTTGGATAAGCTATTACTACTAATTAAGAAGCAACAACACCGGTTATGAAACACTTGCAATGTTGTCAAATCCAGTGGGAGCATCATGATTTATTTCTGAACAAGATATTAATGTAATGTTGTCTAATTCAGTGGGAGCTACAAGGTTTATTATCTTGTTAGTAACCAAGATTATTTCTCGCTTGTCTTGGGATAATGCATAATTTTACAACTATAGACATTCATGGTTTTAAGGATAGTCGTGCACTATTTCTTATTAAACAAAGTGGTTCTATATCTACTTGTAACGCTAATATCTGTGACACTATCATATTGTCCATATAAACAAACGAATGTCGTGTTGTTTAACTAAAATTGTATGTTGTGTGTGCCCATGCTATGTGGAGGAAATCTTTATTGTGGTGCAAGGGACAAACATGACACTATACAAATAGGAATTTAAAGGTTCTCTTGACCGTAAGGTAAGAAACAATATGTCGAGATATGAATTAAAGACTACTTCAAGTAAAATGTTTATGTGTTTTTGGAATGTCCAAAATAATAAAGTAATCTTAATTTATAGACTATAGACTACTTCAAGTAAAAGGTTTATGTGCTCTTGAAATGTCCCAAATAATGAAGTAATCTTGATTAACTTGAAATTACTACTGAAGCCAAGAGTTGGCGTTCAGAATTACTTTAGTTAAATATGTTTATGTTTAATGTAAATTAATAAACATTAAGTCCGTTAATTGTTAAAAGACTTATAACATAAACCAATGAGCTTGGAGTTCATGAGGTGCAACAATTTATTGCAACATAGTAATGAAAATCTAAGGATATATATTGCAACAATTTATTGTGCAATTAGAATAAACCAATGAGCTTGGAGTTCACGAGGTGCCAAACATTATTAAGAGAATATTCATTGTTTACGGATTTTAAAAGCATGGGGTTGTTTATGTACACGGATGCTAAATCGAATTGAGATGACACTCAATACTAGTCATGGTATGATTTCATTTTTGATGATGACCATGTAGACTAGTTGTGCTCAACTGAGAGCATAGTTGTATTATACATTAAAGAATAAGAATACTTTACACTTTTGGAAGCTGTGAAAGACGATTGTTGTCAATAGTTGATGTCACACACATTATGAGATATAGTGTGTTAATATTGAGATATTTGTATGAACAAACAATCAACATATATATTCAAGAACTTCATTAATTGAATTCTTGAAATAAGTATTCTCAAAATTCTGAAAGATCAAAGCTAGTTGAAATTAATGAAATCTATATGCCTTGTCAACAAGTACGATCGTCGTATCTTGAGGCATGATTCGTCAACTAGAATTATCATGCCTTTGATCTATTTAGTATTTGGATAAGGGATGTTTACATAATTTTATTAATGATAATGATACGTGGTATGTGGTTATATTTAATATAAATTGTGTCCTATATTTGCATGTTTAATCCATGAATAATTTTTATTATTCTAAATTAGTCCGTTGTCGATTAACAATATAGGAATATTATTAAATTAAGACAAATCTGAGTGATTGGTGATATCTTGGATATTAAAGGATGTGTCGGCCAAACTCACATGATAATCATAAGATGAATATTAGACTTTCCCAACTAACAAGATTATTACTTTATGGATCGGCGTCATTAAGTAAATCTTGTAAGTGATTTTAATTACTAATTCCTTAGACTTGAGATGCAAGTAGGTCTTACATGTGTGGATAATCCTTTTTGATGTAGTTTAAGTTATCCTGAATAAGGTATCTAATAAGGACTATTTTCAGAAGTGATTTTGAAGCATATGACTTGGCACTTGTAGTCAATAAAGAATTTGTTCGTTAAATAGTTAAAGTATGATGCCACTAGGCCCCTCATAGGATTAATCAGATGTATGTGTAGCCGCACCCAAAAACTCAGGTAGATATGTCTCAATCATTTTTGGTAATCATGATTAATCATATATACGAGAAACAGAATCGTTAATTAATGGAATGACTTAGATCTATATCTATTTTTAACACGGTATCTGAGACAAAGGGATTGTGAATACATAAATCATTTATCCGTGACTTTATGAAACCACACTTGGATATTTCTAGGAGCATTGGCGTGTTGCTAGACGCTTACCAATGTTATTATATTATTTAGTACATGTCCAAGTGGGAGTTGCTGGATTATGTCCACGTAAAAATAATATATGTCCGGGAATTTATTTGAGCCTACGGGGATGCAGACGTTAATACGTAAAACAATTAATAATGAATATATTAAATGTAATATATTTAAGTGATAAAGCTTAACGAGCGTTAAATGTTAATAAATGTTTATTGGGAGTTATATTAGTCGTTAATAGTTAAAAGAAGGACTAATACGCAATTATGAAGAAAAAGAAAGTATGGGAATTATTTCTTTTTTTCTTAGCCAATTATTTCCTAATCTCAAGAGGAGGTGGAATAACCTAACTTGCAAGCCAAGTTTAGGAGGCTATAAATAGAGGCATGTGGTGTTTAGTTTTCTCATAACTTGAAAACCTAAAACCCTAAATCTCTACTCCTTCTTTCCCTTTTGCTCGTGCGATCGACCGAATATCCCTAAGGGATTCGGTTCATGGGTTTTGTTCGACAAAGAGAAACCACAAAGGTTTCAATAGTTGATTTCTTCTAGAACGCGATGGTTTGGTTTGCTTTATCACTACTAGTACTAGCATACTTAATTGTTTGCTAAGAACGTATTGTGTGTGTTGAAGTAGAGAGATCTTACTTTACATCTTGGGTGGTTTTCGCGTGGTATTTATATTATACACACGCGTATATTCAAGACGGTGTATTCGTTATTTGCTAAAAGGTACGCATTCTTGATTCCTTTGTTAATTACATAATTATATAAGTGTTTATCTTTCCGCTACGTACTCGTGATAGATTAATGGTTAATTAGTTGTAAAAACCCAACACTCTATGCCTAATATAGGCATGGAAAAGGTAGGTGTTGGGAATTATATTTGAGTTGATAAGACAAAACACGAATGAAACAAGATGGAAACAAAAAGACCAAAGTCGTCATTGTGGGATTATACAAGATGTAGAAGAAAATAAAGATTTGGTCAAAAAGAGATAAAGATGAAGAGATAAAGATGAATATTTAATTCATTTACTCATTAATATCTTTTAATAGTTTCCATATAAAGCCTTGACTCCTTATGCTATAAAAGGACGTTCAGGCATATTGTTAAGTATTTTTTTTAATCAACACAACCCCAAATACTATTTGATCAGAATAGATCGGTTACTCTAAGTAGTAACAGGGATCAAAGATCCTTGAGGCTAAACTCTAGACGTCTACACTAATTATACAAATGTGTACACACACACTTTTGTATCTAGTCGACTCTCATATGATGAACACATACTTTTCTGAAAAAAATACTTAAAACAATATGCCTGGACCTCCTTTTATAGCATAAGGAGTCAAGGCTTTACATGAAAACTATTAAAAGATATTAATGAGTAAATCAATTAAATGTTCATCTTTATCTCTTTTTGACCAAATCTTTATTTTCTTCTACATCTTGTATAATCCCATAATGACGACTTTGGTCCTTTTGTTTCCATCTTGTTACATTCGTGTTTTGTTTGATACCAATCTTCCCCTAGTTGATAATGACAAAACCAAATAAGCACGAACTTCCTTTAAAGTTAATATACGAATGAAAACTTCTCCTTAAGCTACCAAGGATCTACAAGTTGCAAATCATCAAATCTTCTTCCCCTTTTTGTCAACATCAATTAGGGGACTAAAGTATACAACTTTGATCTTCACAACTACGAACCAATATTACACTTCTAATCCAAGTATACCAATGACCCAAATTGCCCTCCATTACGTACCTTAAGAAAAATGAACTTGAGTGGTAGAAACTTACACTAGTAGTAGTAACAAAGGCTAGTAGTAGTAAAAACCTTCACCTTGATGTAGCATATAAATGGTTAAACATTTTAACATTAAGCTTCCCTTGAAACCCATATGTTAACCATTTCTTGAATCTTCAATTCTGTAGGCTCTATGTAATGATTACTGATGAAGAAAACTAAGTATTACCAATTTGATGCTGAAGTAGAACAACCCAAACTTGTGTCTTATATCTTGTACTATCCACGTGACTTCGAACGTATACCCAAAACCAATGTATAAGGAGACCGCAATCTCTTGACAATTATCCTCATCTTCTATGAGACACATAACCAAAGTGATAGCAAATGTGAGCATTGAGCACCATAAGAAAAATCACACACCTTTGCTAGATTTGTCAAGTCTTCGTCACAACATTGAAAACACAAACAAGTTACCTCCTGCTAAAAGGTATGATAAAACACAAACCCAAATAATTCTACTTCATCGTCAAATAAGTGATAAACAATCTTGTTCGTAACCACATCTTCAATAGATCCAAAAATACGAGCATTTAAATCCTTTAAAAACATTTAAACCAAAATTTACCTTTTGTGTGTTGTCCGATATCTTCCAAACCATGTACTTTCCGATATCTATCAAAGCTGGCAGTTGTAATATATTCGAGCAGCACTAACTTAAAACTGTTTTACTTCCTTGACAGTTCTAATAATTGAAGCAATAGTAATATACTTGAATTCCAAACGATAGGCAACTTTATCCATAACGAACACATCACTAACCTTTCTAGCCAAGCAATAGTACCTTAATAAAATCTTTGATAGTGCAAACAAACATGACAAGCAGCAATAAGTTGCTTGGCACCACTAATGAGTAAACTGGCAGCATAAACTATATGAAGCAGCATTAACCAATCAACAAGCAGCATTAAGTAAACACTAGCAGCTGTAATTAAATATGAGCAGCACAAACTCAATATTTTAACTCTATACTTTAAAGTATTTATCCTGCTGTTGTCGTTGATAGGCCAAACAGATTGCAACAACTTGATACATCTTTGTTTCTTCATCGAATAAGGGTTTGATAAAACCCTAATTTACATTAAGTCACATCAATTAAAGTTTTACCTGCTGCTTCATCATAATGTGAGTGATCCGCATCATTATTAGGGTTTCTTCATTGATTTCTCCACAGCCAAACATTCATATCTAACACATCAAAAGAGAACGGACTAGTAGCCTTAGTGAAAAAGTATTAGTAGGACTATTGTACTCGTCCCACCAGGATTCAAAGCTACATCTTTCTCCCTCGAATGCATGTTTAGGAGACGTATATTGTCTATCTTCTTGTCATTGGAATCCTTACTCATATTCAAACCAATGAAACCCAACCAAGAAGCAAACCAACGACAGTAGCATATCGATCCACCAGGAAACCATAAAAGAAACACTCAGCAAACACAAGATCAAAACATAAACCAATAAAGAAGAAAACCTTAATGAGTTAGGGTTTAAATACAATGATCATCATCACGTTATCCTCCTTTGATCCATAATCATAGTGAGAATTAATTCATAGATTCAGTTAAGCAACCAAATAAACGATACCAACACAATGAATGAAACCCTAACCCTAGTTGAACCGCTACCCTAAAAAATAGTTAACGAGAAACAATCAGTGATTGAACAATCAATGACCCTTCCTAGACAGTAGCGATCATAAACGATAGGAGAAACATTCACGATGTAGGCAAATATTAAGAATCATGAATAACGAGCAAACCCTAATTTTACCGAATTCTATATGTTACCGAATTAGGGTTTTCTATTCACCAAAAATCACCAGAAACTCCATACACTTTTCTTTTCATAAATTCGATTGTGAAAACCTTGTAACACCTAAATCAAGAGCCACGAGGCTCTGATTCCAATTGTGAAAACCTAAAACACGTGATAGGTTCTTTGATCGTTTAAGCTCGAGGTTGTTTAGACCTCATCTAGGATAATATAGTAACAATAATATAAATTGCACAGTGGAAATAATAAACACAAATCAAAGTTACTTCAAGGTTTTTCTTTATTAATCAACACAGCCCCAAATACTATTTGATCAGAATAGATTGGTTACTCTAAGTAGTAACAGGGATCAAAGATCCTTGAGGCTAAACTCTAGACGTCTACACTAATTATACAAACGTGTACACACACTTTTGTATCTAGTCGACTCTCATATGATGAACACACACTTTTCTAAAAAAATACTTAAAACAATATGCTTGGACCTCCTTTTATAGCATAAGGAGTTAAGGCTTTACATGGAAACTATTAAAAGATATTAATGAGTAAATCAATTAAATATTCATATTTATCTCTTTTTGACCAAATCTTTATTTTCTTCTACACCTTGTATAATCCCACAATGACGACTTTGGACCTTTTGTTACCATCTTGTTTCATTCATGTTTTGTCTTATCAACTCAAATATAATTTCCAATTTTGGTGAGCCAAAAGAAATGAGAGATTAAGTGAGCTTAAAAATAGAAAGAGTGATGTGTGCATAAAAACATAAATGAGTGATTATGTGAGCAAAAAAAATTGAGAGATATTGTGAGCATAAAACAGAAAGAGAGCTTGTGAGAATCAAATTTGATGATGAAAATTGCTTTTTGGAATAAAATTTGGGTTTAACTTACTGTTGCCGGTTTAAGTTAATGCTGTTAGGCATCAATTAGTGCTGGCAGTTCAAGTTCCTACTGCTGAGGGTGATTTTATAAATACTTCGATTCAGGGTTTCATTTAATTCTTTATTCGATTTCAATCATTCAAACACTCTCTAACCATAAACCCTAACTCAATTTTCATCCTTGATCATCAAAATCATCATTATGTCGAGCCCTAAGTTTGCTGAAACGCACAATGTTGTCGCATTCTTGGAAAAACCTATCGAAAGTGATGGGTTTGCAGAGATTATTGATTTCGTAAAAGAAAGTTCTGTTCATTATGCTTTAACTGTCAATCCAATTATCTACACATCTTGTATTGAACAGTTTTGGGCAACAGCAAATGTCAAGATGGTTAACGGAGTACGTCAGTTACAAGCCCTAATTGATAAGAAGAAGATGATCATCACGGAGTCAAGCATTAGAAGTGATCTTCACTTGGAAGATGCAGAAGGTACTGATTGTTTGCCAACTACTACAATTTTTGAAGAACTAGCAAAGATGGGGTATGAAAAACCTTCTCAAAAGCTTACATTTTATAAAGCTTTCTTTTCTCCGCAATGGAAGTTTTTAATTCATACCATTACACAAAGCCTTAGTGCCAAATCCACTGCATGGAATGAATTCAGTAGTACAATGGCTTCTTTGATCATATGCTTGGCAACAAACCAAAAATTTAATCTGTCTAAGTACATTTTTGATGCTATGGTAAAACACTTAGATGGAGGGGTTAAATTTCTGCTGTATCCACGATTTCTACAAGTTTTCATCAATCAACAGCTTGGAGACATGTCACATCACAAGAAGATTTATGTTAATCCCTCCCACACAAAGAAATTTTTTGCTAACATGAAGAGAGCAAGAAAGGATTTTTCTGGGAGAATAACACCTCTATTTGATATTATGATGGTTCAAGCTTTGAAGAAGTGGAGTTGAGGATTCAGACCACCAACTGATTTCCAATCAAAATTAAACATAGATGATCAGCCCATCTACATCCCTCTCAAAACCCACAAGCAGAAACAAAAGTCCAAAAGGAAACAGAGGAAGGAAGCAGAAGTTGCTCATGATGAGACAGAGCATGAGAAAAGTGTACCCACACCTTCCAATGATCCACTACCCAGTGGTGAGGATAGCGTGCAACTTAATGATTTGATGGTTTTATGTACCAAATTGTAAAAAAAGGTTCTTGACTTGGAAAAGGCTAAATCTGGTCAAGCTATTGAGATTGCTAGTCTCAAGAAGAGGGTAGATAAGCTAGAAAAGAGGAGAAAGTTCAGAACCACAGGGCTTAAAAGATTAAAGAAAGTTGGTGCAGCTAGAAGAATTGAATCCTCAAATGATAGTTTGGGTGCTCAGGAGGATGCATCTAAACAGGGGAGGAGAATTGAAGATATTGATGCAGATGCTGAGGTAACTCTAGTTAATAAAACTCAAGAAAGGCAGGATGAAGACTTAATGTTTGATACTGGAGTTCTGGATGATGATGAGATGTTTATGGATGCTACAACTGGTGAGAAAGATGAGCAGAGTACAAAACTTAATGATAGTACTGCTGGTGAAGCAGTTACTACTGCTGGTGCTGAAGATAGTGCTCTTCCTATAATTCCTACAACTGTTGAAGAAACTTTGGCTCAGACTTTAATGGAAATCAAGGCATCCAAACCCAAGGCAAAGGGAATTGTTTTTCATGATCTAGAAAAACAGGTATCTAAACTAACAATTTCTGTCACACAACCCTTAATCAAAGACAAAGGAAAAGGCATCATGCAAGAGCTTGAGAGACCTTTGACAAAGAAAGATCAAGTTGCTCTTGATGGAGATTTGGCAAGAAATATTCAAGCTCAGTTGGATGCTGAAATCATAGAAGAAGAAAGGCTTGAAAGGAAAAAACAAGAAGAAGCTAGCATAGCATTGATTGAATCATAGGAAAATACACAAGCTATGATAGAGGCTGATAGATTACTGACTGATAGACTCCAAAAAAGAGAAAGAGAGGAGTTGACAGATGAAGAAAAAGGAAAAAAATTTATAGAAC
The DNA here is from genome assembly GCA_026074375.1 of Tanacetum coccineum. Lineage (NCBI taxonomy): Eukaryota > Viridiplantae > Streptophyta > Magnoliopsida > Asterales > Asteraceae > Tanacetum > Tanacetum coccineum. The sequence goes on along the minus strand of BQNB010029471.1, from coordinate 44,084 downwards.
TCATGGAGAAAAGAAGAAAACATTTTGCTGCACTAAGAGCAAAAAAAAGAGACAGACCTCCTACCAAGACACAAAAAAGAAGTCAAATGTCTACCTATCTTAAGCACATGGGTGGATACAAACACAAACAGCTAATGGGAAAGAGCTATGATGAAATTCAAAAGCTGTTTGACAAAGAGATAAAGAAAGCAATGAAAAGAAGGTAGAAAGTAGTGAAGAGAAAGCTAAAAGCAACAGAAAGAAAAGTCTTGGTAAGAAAAGAGCAGTAAAAGAGCAACAACAAGAATCTCTAAAGAGACAAAAACTAAAGGATGATAAAGAAACTGATGAGCATGAAGATGTTAAAGCAGATGATACAGCTGAATTGAAAAAGCATTTGGTGATTAAAAAGGATGATGATATAGCAATTGATGTTATACCACTTGCTACCAAACCACCAGTGATTGTTGATTACAAGCTTCTTAAAGAAGGAATAATAGTACATTATCAGTTGATAAGAGCAGATGGAAGTTCCAAGAGACATTCTTCAATGATTAGACTACTTCAGGGTATTGACAAAGAAGATTTGCAGACTCTTTGGAAGTTAGTTAAAACAAAGCATGGTGATTTAAGACTTGAAGATGAACATGAAAGAGTGTTATGGGGTGATTTGAAAGTAATGTTTGAACCAGACATAAGGATTGTTGTATGGAGAAATCTACAAGGATACAAGGTGACCATTTAAAAGTTAATTGATTCATGTGGAGTGTACTTTGTAAGGTTTGGAAATGTTTACATTTTTATGTTAGTTGAAAAAAGATACCCCCTCACACCAATTACAATCACAAATATGCTTAACACGAAACTTTAAATTGATCATTGGAATGAGATGTGCTATCAACTGCTCAAGCTTATGGTAAAACAGCAAAGTGGTCAATAAAAGGTTTGAATGTATCCTCCTAAGTATGATGAAGACTTTTGATGAAGAAACTTGAAGATTCAGAAGATGAACATCAAGTTTAGGGAAGGATTGTTGGGACTTAAAAGACTTCAAGGATTCTTACTACTACTCGGGTACATAATGGAAATTATGCTAAGTAGTTAGTACTGTTAGTACAAAAGTTACTACTGCTAGTGTAACTTAGTACTATTAGTATAACTTAGTACTGCTAGAGTAAAGTTACAACTGTTAGCGTAAAGTTAGTACTGCTGGTACTTACTACTGCTTATGCTCAGTTTGTGTTGCTGGTTATAAAGATACAACTGCTGCTGAATTACAACTGCTAGAATACTTACTGCTGTCAATGTAACTTGCTAGAGTATAGTTAACGACTGTTAAGGTTAAAGTTAGTACTGCTGGTATCTTTGGTACTTACTACTGTTTATGCTCAGTTTGTGCTACTGGTTATAAAGATACAACTGCTGCTGAATTACAACTGCTAGAAGACTTACTGCTGTCAAGAGGATAAAGACGGATTAAAGAGATAAATATGATTGGAAGAACAAGAATTTCTTACGAAGCTAAGTATTAGTTAGTTTTGTAAAAAGTATGTATAACTTATTTGATTAAAAGATTACGTTTATTTATAGAAAAGATCATGATAAGTTAGGAATGTATTGTAAGCCTTGTAGGACTCCTTGGTGTATAAAAGGGGATCCTAGGGTATAGAAAGATATATCAGTTTTCCATCTCAGTTTTCCATAGAGTTCATAGCTTCAAGGTTGTAAACCCTATCACTAAGTCAGAGTGATCGTATTAATATATATTGAAGCTTATTGTGTTGATTATATCTTTGTGTCAAAACATACTTTACTGTTTTATTGAGAATACTTCTTAGTGGTATAAACTAGATTCCGCATAGTTTATATCATTCAATCAAAGTTTCATTCTTAGTATTTTTGGATTTATCCAAGGGTACTAAACCTTACAAGCTATGGAGTTAAAGATCTATTCATTGGGATCAACAGTAGGCATGTGTCTTCAATTAGTACGATTAGAGCTTAGTCGGGTTGCTTTTTTGCTTTCCTATTCTCGAGCAACTTATTTCTGGTATATCTAGAGTAAGACGACTAGATGTCTTAATCATATAAGCTGTTGGTGAAAATAGCGAGCATGAATGACATGTCAAGTGATGTAACCAACGTTTCATGGCTCTCCGGCTATGAAACCAGGCGCTTATACAATATTTTCATGCCCTTGTGTCTTGGCATCTCTGCGTGCTTTACAACTTTTGGTTAGCATGGATTTCAATTGACTTTGAATGTCTCCGAAATAGATGTTTCTTTGAATATTATTAAAATGTTTTTGGTTTGTCAAAAATTATTATTTAATAAATATTTATCTTTTTAATTTTTGAAGTATCTTAAGAACTTTAGTTGTATAGGTTTATATGTTGTACTCATGCTCTAAATGTGTTGATGGAAATTTGGTGACCCCTTGCCGTATGTAGTGTTTCTTACCACGTTTGTGGATACGGTGGCTTCATCCGCTTTTTTTGATTCCGCGCGAGTTATAGATTCATTGTTTATGTTCATTGAATTCCTTGAGATGCACCCAATTACTTCTTTCAATGTATTCATTGTGCCTGTGGTGTCGTGGTTGTTTAATATGGTTGGCAGTGTTTTATAGTTAAATCAATTAACCTGATGTTAGTTTAGAAAAAAATTAATCTTACATCACATTATACATTATCGTATGAGTATCGGCTACAAGTGCTACGTGACAACGCGAGTAAAAATCCTTATTCAGTCGCAAAAGTTATGAAGGGGTAGCATTTTTCAGAATAAAATGCTACATTTTAAACAAAAAGGAATTAACAAAACAATGGATCAGCTTTGTCGGCTATTTTGGCCATTCGTTAATTCCTTCTCTTACATAAACACGAATAAATAAATTTACATTTGCACTGAAAAATATCTAATACATGATTGATGGACAGTGAACGCCTTCAACTAACTGTCGGCAATAATTCTCGCAACTTAACATCTAAAATGCGTGACATAATCTAGTAAGAGACGCATACACTCATTGTACTTCGTAGGAAGGCACAAATTCTACCTCCTCCATCTCAATTTAGAGGAATGCTACACTCACACCATTTTTACAAAAAGAAAATCCATATACACACGTGTAGCATTCCTATTAGGAGTGAAAAAAAAAAAAAAAAAAAACTTAATACATTTCTATTAGTACAGTCTTTTTTATGGTGCTCTTCTAGGGGAAAACAATCTTTTAGATGGGATAGTTGGCTTCAACACCCATACTTGATTCCGTTGTAATTTCTATTTTGTTTCTTCTAGCTCCTTGCTAGTTGTTTTTTAATAAAATTGCCGTTCAAAAAAAAAAGTACATGTCACTTGTCACATATGTATGTGGATTTCTTTTTGTAAAAATAGTATGGGTGTAGCATTCCTTCTCAATTTATTAGTCAAACTTTAAATTAAACGTAGTTTAATTTTTTTTCATTAACTACGCTTTTTCCAATAAAATTTTGAGCTAACGCCTGTTACAGTAAAAGGTATGGTGAATAAATGTATCCCATCATTTGGGCTTCACATGCTGTCACATAAGCATTTCACTCCCACTCAAAAATACCTCTTCACTCATAACATACCTTTATCTCCTCACTTGGCCCCACCACTCACAATTTTATTTTCTTTTTTATTTTTCACACAAACATAATTTATTTCGTTAAAATTAAAAATACAATACATAAACATAAAAACATACTAAACATAAAATAAAAATACGAAACATAAACAAATTAAACGATAAGAAACATAAAAACATAAAAATACGAAACTAAATTAAGCGTCTGTATATTTTCTCATTATTTCAACTTGTTTCCTTTCAATGATGGCTCGTTTTGCTGGCGGAAACGAGGAATGATCAATCATGGGAAACTCCAGCTCTCTACACTGTAGCATCCCTAGTTCTTTTTTTCTTTTCGTCTCGTACGCTTTTTCAGCAGCATCACATTTACGTCTATAACCCTGAGATAGAACCCCCGATACAGACTCCGATTGACTCCCCCCGGTGCTCCCTCTGGTGCTTCCCCCTGCGCTCAACGTGTCAACCGATTTTTGATTTTTCGTGGCCCGTTGTTTACCAGCGGGACGCTCTCTTGGATCAGGGCCAAACAGCTCTTGGAGATTATCTTCATCAATCGGCTCCGACGCATTCCATTTGGGGTAATTTTTTAATATATTCCACACGTGATCATACTGAAATTTTTTATTACCATATCGCTCCATATAACTCGTCTTTGCATTCTCGACCAAGTCAGCATCACTTTCTCCGCTTTTACGTGTTAAATATTTGTAAATAGCGTTGAATCTTTGGCAATCACCGTGCATCCTCGTCCATTTTTCCGTCGTCATATTTTTGGTACGAGGAGGAGCTGTTGTTCGCGAGTTGAAATTTTCCATAATCAGGTTTCAATAAACGTCATCTTGTTGGTCTTTTCTGATATTGGCATCCTAAAAGTGCTCCATCCAAGTCTCAGCTAGCAAGATTTCTTCGTTGCGATTCCAACGGGTAATCGCTCGCTTTACTGCCATGTCATCATCATCGCCCTCGTCCAAATCAACAATGGGTTGTTTCCCCGTTTTTTTTAGTCTACGCCTACCATCACGGAGATCTTTGGCTTGTGGTACTTTGAATGGTGGTTGTGATGATTATTGTGGAAAATATTGCGGTTGTGATGATTGTTGTGAAAAAAATTGGGTGTAGTATTTCTTGGATTCGAGTAATTTTGAAAGCCGTATTGTTGTTGTTGATGATACGCCAATTGTGAGTGATAAGCTTGATCGGGTGACATTTGCGTTCCAAAAGGAGGATACGGTTGCGAGGAAGAATTTGAGTTTTGTGAACCTGGGGTAGACGGATACGATTGGTTCGGAGAAGATGAGTATTGTTGCGGGTTGGAGTTGAGAAGATGGGTATAATAATCGGGTTCATTTGGTGGTTGAGACTTTTTTTTTAGAGAAGATGTGTTGAGATATTGAAAGTATATGAAGTTTTTGGTAGAGAAGTATGTGTTAAAATGTTAAAATGAAGTGTTATTTATAGTGGAAAGTAAGTAAAAAAATTAAAAAAAAAGTTATTTTGATTAAAACTCGACCGTTGCCTCACTTTTCCAACTGCTAATTCATTTTTAGTTTTGTCGTCATTTGAACCGCTTAATCAACGAGATACCGAAAATATTGAAGTGGCGAGGCTTGCTAGTGTGGTGGCGAGCTAAGATACGCTTCGCTGCCACACCTTTTACTCTTAGCATATGAGTTGTCTCAGTATCAGAGCCGGCCCTGGTACCGGGCGAGGTGGGCGACGGCCCAGGGCATCAAAGTTTGAAGGGGCATCAAATTTTAAGTCTATGTTGCATTGGTTAATAGAAAAATACAAAAGATTAGATTTTAAGGTTTCGATGGAGAACAAAGCTTAAGGAAGAAGATGATGGCTTTTAGAGAGAGACAAATAAAAAAATGAGTATAGTAGGTGAGTGGGGTTGAGTCACGTGGGGTGAGGTACTGAGGTACAAAGTTTTATTTCTACAAACAAACAAATGTATTCAAATTCTTGCTACAATTTTTATTTTTATCATTTCTAGAAAATGACCATTACTTCTTTTCCTATTTAATCTATAAATGAATGACAAGTATTTTCAACTATGTATGTCATGTATATTTTTTTTACGCGGCATCGGTTCAAAGATTTATTTTGTGTTTATTACTAGTTTTTTATATGTTAATATTTTGAAGTATATGTATTTATTTTACTTCATATAAGATATGCTTATATTTAAATATGACAAGTTTTTTTTATTGATTTTCAATTTTTTTTATTTTTAATTTTAAATATTCTTGTTTGTGTTATATAATACTTCGAAGTAAAATATACGAGTATATTGGTTTTTAAATGTATTTTCAATGTTATAGTTTTCATCAAGTGTTATATAACATAAACAAATATGTTTAAAAATACAAGTTGAAGTAAAAAGACTCAAAAAATCAATAGGAGACTATTATTTTAAGACAAAGGGAGTAATTTCTTTGTTTGAATAAAAAAATTTCTTTTGTTGATATAATGTACTTGAGATTTGAGTTATCTCCTTTTATTGTAACATTTTAATTTAATTAGTTATTAGATGGAAGTTGTTGTCGGATAAATCGCCTAGCTTATCTAAGTTTTAAACCCTTATGAGATAGTATCCCGTTTGCTTACAAAGGGCATTTTTCGGCTGTCTCGCCCAGGGTAGCATGAAAGTCAGGACCGGCCCTGCTCAGTATCACTCATTTTCATGAAATTCCACTTGCATGAGACAAAATGAGGAAACAGATCGGTAGTAGGATGCCATATTGCCATAAACTAGTAATCAGCAAAAGGACTATACTGGAATACTGGAATACTGGAATACTGGAATACAATGACCCATACAATATAAAGAATCAGTTTCACTTCAATGATTGTAAATTGCAATTTTCTGAAATGACAATAGATGCGCATTTTTTGACACATAAAAAGTATAAAAGTAAGCTTTTATCTTACGAATTATATGCTCAAAGGTTATAGACGTCCATACCTATGTTTCAAGTATGAACCCCTCCCCTTATGCACATAAACGATTCTAATTTGTAGATGCAACAAACCTTTGTGATATTATCTAAGATTTGAGTTTTTTCAGTTGAGTTTTTTTTAGTAGTCTTGACCAACAACCATCAGTTGTTGATTCGTTTCGTTGGTAGATGAGAGTTTCAAGCCAGATTTCTGCAGGCATCCCCACACTGTTAGCTAAGATAATGAAAACCTTGTGAGGTATAATGTATTCATGAAGCATTTATACGACCAACTGTATAAACCCTAATAGACCTTACACCCACAGCCGTGCTTGGGCCATATTAATTTTATCATCTCATACTCCCCAGCAGTTCGAGCGGCGAAATCGTATAAGCTCGAACTGGATAGAAAATTCAAAACATTGCGGTAATAAAAGCACTAATTTGTTGATGAAGAAATTCGACAGCAAGCGAAAGCAATTCTTCAAACAACAACAAAAGAAAAAACAAAACAAGCAGCAAAGCAAAAATAATCGTTGACCGACCGCAGCGATCTGCAAAAGCAAAAACCTTTGTAGATGCAACAAACCTTATGAGATCTATCCATGCATGAGATATGAAAGTGAATAACTGTATATGCCAAACAGAAGCAAGGCATCTAGCAAATAAAATACGAAGGTTGATTGCAGATCTAGGGTTAGACATTTTTTTAAGTTATGGTGTGACGGCTAAGGTTTGATGGGGTTGTTTAGAGGAGGCGGCTCAACGTAGACACCTAGGTCCGAGGATTATACCCGCCTCCAATACCATGTTAGCTAGTTAATGAAAACCCCGTAAGGTATTGTAACATCTCACTCCGATAAAGAGACCAAGAGTCACATTATTGTGTCAAAATCAAACATAAAAACCCTAGCGAAGACTTTTTTAAATAAAAATACTAAGTCATGTAACAAATGACTTCCAAAAGTATTAAATTCCAACAAAGTCTAAATGAAAAGAGATCTTCAAACGAAATAAGTCTTAAACATAAATCCAAACAAAGGAAATCTATCAAGGGTCGGTCCTCTAAAAGCTTCCTACTCTCAACACTCAAATCCCAGCTTCCCGCTTATTACCTGCCGCAGGAAAAGAAAATGTGGCTGAGCTAACGCTCAGTGAACAGATATAATAATAAAAAGGTAATAAGACAAAAGAATGAATGAAACGAATCACGAGAACCTGCTAAAAAATATCATACGAAATACGAATCAAATGAATAAGAATCAAGAACAACAAAGGAATGCCCACGAGCTCAGATAAATGTCTAAACATGATACATGAATAGACCCTAAACAAATATAATCATATAGCCACATAATAAGTTGTACACAGGATTTGCAACTCCTGATGTACCAAATGTGATATGGGGTGTATAGCACACACACACAACCATTCACCCGAACTGAACGGAACAAAGTACCTAGGATGCATCCACACGCTCCCTGCAAAACAAAGTAATATCCATATACACAAGTACAATGACGAGTATACATACATATGTAACCTAATAATAATCAACGGCCATCATTTAAAAGGGAACGACGTGGACTAATCACATCGCCACAGATAGTGTCATGCCATTGGTGCATCAATGACATGGTCATGGTACCTCTATGACTAGTTCAAATAGCTCGGGCAATGATTTACGCAAACTGAACAAGTTACCAATAATTCAATAAAGATAACGGATATAATATCATATTCAAACAAAGATCAAAGGAATCATGGATGCGAATATCAAATCAAACAAAATATCAACGAATATCAATGAGTCATGAGTACAGATAGCAAATCAGACAAAATATCAAAAGAATCAAAGTAGTTAAAACCAATGAGAATCAAGTCATGAGGTTTCCTTACTAAAAGGACGAAATATATGTACCTTAACAAACACGTAATGGAGAGAAAGAACACAAAGATGAGAGATCACTCCTTCTTCACCGAATATACAACAATCCATGATTACATATCATTATATCTTCTATTATAGTTCAACTGCTAAATCTTACTAATTATACACTAAAGACACTAATTAGGGTTTTCTTAATTTCCAGAATCTGCGAACTTTTTAAGAGTTGATTTCTAATTTTATAGACCTAAATATTTGTAAATAGCGTTGAATCTTTGGCAATCACCGTGCATCCTCGTCCATTTTTCCGTCGTCATATTTTTGGTACATATAAATTCTGAAATTCTGAAAAAATTATGGATGTGGCTAATAAATTCTGAAATTCTGAAATTCTGAAAAAATTACGGAAAAGTTCAGGCGTAAAAACCTTACTTAGGCAACTCAATAAATTCTGAAAAAATTATGGATGTGGCTAATATCATGAAGATTCACCAGTTCTAATTTTAGAGGCTAACTCCTTACGGTTTGAGAATTAAAAATCAAATACTACTACTGAATTTTTCGGACAGAAATTCCAGATTCAACACTTAATCTTATAAAATCTAAAAATTGACATTCCCGACCTCCAATTGACATGATCCCGGATTTTATAAAAACTAGACTCTTTGAATTTAACTTTAGGCTCAAGAATCATGTCAAAACTCATTTTTATTACCAAGTTATACCCTGATCAACACGACCCAAAATTCTGGATAGAAACATAAAGACATATAAACCCTAATTTTTACCAATCCTCTTCATAAAAATATATCATAGGGTTTCTAATCTTGTAGGTTTTCATTAAAACATCATTAATGATTATCTAGGGTTTTATAACATGATTTTAACAATATTATTTCAGTTTAATCATAAAGAATTTTACAAGATTATTACACATGTTTTCCTTTTATAATTCTATGACTTTATGTAAAAACTTATGTATGAATCATGGTGACACAAGGAATGAATTCAAAATAACATGAAATACCTTAGAGAATCAAGAATGGAGAGGATCACGAGAACAAGAATACCAAAGAATCAACAATCAACAATCACACCAACACACCAAGGCTTGAATAACTCTACCCGAATCACCAATTACTACACCACCTTCTTCTTATAACAAATTCTATGGATGAACACAAGTTTTGGAGTAAATTTTTTGAGAGAGAATGATGAGGGAGAGGGGAGAGATAGGCTGAATATATAGGAGAGAAGAGGGAGACAACAATTTCTTATTCTTTTAGAAGATTTCAAAAGATTTGCCTTAATCCTTTTACACCTAATACTTAAAATAGGTTTTGTAAATAAAAAAACATATCACACTAAATAAAAAGAGGGGGCATATATATATATATATTATTTCTACTTTTTTTATTTTTAAAACAAATACCTTATGTTATGTATTTATAATACACAAGTAATTATAACCTAAGGTTTTAATGTTAAAGACTTATTATTCAAACTTAGGTTATATTCAAAATGGTGAAATAAAATGTAAACCAAAATTTTGGATTTTACAGGTATAATGTTTATTCATGAAGCATTTATAGGACTAAGTATATAAAACCCTAATAGACCTTACATCCACAGCCGGGCTTGGGCATATTAATTTTATTATCTAATACACACAAGCACCTCCTAATAATGAGGGGACAGGTAAAGCTACATGCCCAAAAGCTTTATCAAATTTTATTACACCAATTTTATTAATATATTACATTTAACTTTCTATAAGGAGTCTAGTTAAAGAAATGTGAACTTCGTACTCTTGAAACAAAATAAAAACTAAATTGGCCAATGTTTTAATTACTATGTCGTCGGTCTTAGAAGTGAAAGCAAGGTTTGAGAATACTCTATATAAGTACTTTATTGGGAAGAAAGTGGCGTTTCTGGTTTTTGAAATGTATATTTTGAATGCATGGGAGAAATATGGTGTTAAAAGAGTTACGGAGGATAAGAACGGTTTCTTCTTTATTCAATTTACACGTGCGACTAGTTTGGAAAGGGTTTTGGAGCATGGTCTATGGTTGATCTGTAATGCTCCATTTATCTTGAGGAAGTGGTCTCCGAGTTATGTGTTGTCTAAAGAGGAACTTACTTTTGTTCTTGTGTGGATCAAATTTCATGGTATTCATATCTCGGTGTTTACTGTAGATGGTTTGAGTGCTATAGCTACTCTTCTTGGCACCCTCATTATGTTAGATTTGTGTACTACCACCACATGTATGCAATCTTGGGGGCGTATGCTTTGGTTGATATAAGGGTTGATCAAGCTCTTATGGAAACAATGATGATTTCTATTCCTAACCCGGCTAGTAATGGTGTCTCGATGCATACTATTAAGGTAGAATATGAATGGAAACCCCCGAGATGTGAGACCTGTTTGGTTTTTGGTCATGATGATGCACATTGTCCTAAGCGTGTTATTGCTGATTTGAAAAACTTGAGTAAGCATGGAGGAACGTCTAATGATGGTTTCCAAACTGGTCAAAGGAAGTGTATTCGTGATCCTCTCATCAGCAAACATGGGACGAGAGGTAATCATAGTCTTCTAGAGCAGCAGGTGCCTAATTCAGTTTTCCAGAAGAAGACTAGTATTCTGATGTCTAATGCGTTTTATGCTCTTGAGGATGATAATGGGAAGCCTATGTTGACTTGTTGAATGATATAAGGAAGAAAAGTTGGGGCTTCTTTTCCTCCCAGAAAAGACTGGTATTTGGTTGTGGTATGGATAAGGGGAAATCTCTTTCGAAATAGGTCTTCACCTTCTCATAACCATATGATTTCCTAACAAAGGAATATAGGAAGAGTATTTTGCGTAATCCTTGGGAAAGTGATGACGCTGATGTGGAGAATGGTTATGATGAAACGGCTACTTTTGTTGCTTCTACGTCGTTGGGTAACCCTACGAGTGGAAACACATAATGTGTAGGTTTTCTCTAGTTATACATGTTTCTTTATGGTTCTATTTGTATTATATAGCTAGAGTAGTTTTTGTATTTGGCTTGTCGAAAGACTTATTTGGTTTATTTTTTATCAAGCATTGCTTGAGGTTAATATGGTAATTCAGCCACATTCCATTGTACTTAACTTTTTGCCTTTAATATATTTTATCAAGTAACCCTTTACCAAAAAAAAAACTTTCTATAAGGCTATATGTTTCCTTGCAACACTCGATTAAGTAAACCTTTACATGTCATGTAAGTTACATCGTTTATGATCAGGAAAGATGTTATCTAGGTTGTAACTAATAAAAGGGATAATGACTTGTAAATGTATATAACTTGTCATTTTTGTTATTCTGTGGTAGTCTCTTTTATTTGCTATTCCAAATACAAAGCATTTGAATTTTGACCTTTTCATGTATCCAGTGACTTGCTAAACCCTTAACTGGTTGCCTTTCTAAGTAAAAAAAAGATTTGCCACATAGACTTCACCAATAAACAACAATATATCATTTCCACTATATCATTTTGGGTATATCTTTTTAGGCCACTGCAAACAACAATATATCATTTTCAAAATATATCATCACTAATATATCTTCATCACCACTATATCTTCACTTATAAATAACAATATACCATCATAACTCTATCCTCATCACCGCTATATCATTTTCAGCCATCACAATAGACTTCATCAACATTTCGAGGTAAGAAAAATTTCATTTCCATAGCTAACAGATCATTAAATATGATATCTAACAAATTGATAAAAACTCATAAACAACAAAAATACTTAATTAACATATCTCAAAACCAGTGTTTCAAAAAAAAGGCCTGCAAGGTCGATTAATCATTGCCTAGGCTCTACTGGGCAACAAACCCTTTCAAGTCCGTTGAATCTGCCAATACAATCAGTCAACTATGTTTTAACGGCCACAGGATCAAGATGATCAATGGATGAGTGTTCAAATTCATAGCTAGAAAATCCTTACAAAGAATCTGTTGCTTAGAAAAAGTACCAAATAGATTGTACGTTACTAGTTTAATAATATTATGGTTAGTTTATATCTATTATAAGTTGGTTCTTATTAAATTCCTACCGTAGTAAATCATTGACAAGATTATTAACTAAAACTCTTTCCCACTATATACGGTGAGTCTCTTTAAAGCCTGGAAAACTTCTCATATACTAAAACCCTAATAATCACGATTTACTAAACACTGGTCGATAGTTGACTCTATCTTCCATCGATCTCATGGTTTTGTTTATGATTCTATGTATTAATCATTTTTCATAATTAAAATAGGGAGTGATTTGGTTGTTGCTTTAGTTAAGTTAAATTGTTTAGGGGTATTCTTATTGGTTTTGATAGATGTGATGTATATCTATTCTAAAAATCTCCTTTTAGGTTTTACATATCAATTGATACTGATCGATTTTTCTTCTATATAATTTAATTTGTGCTAAGTGGATCTATTTATAGCAAGCTGTATACGGTTGTTAAAGTAAAGGTTGTGTTTTCTATAATTTTTCTGGGCTATATCATAATAACCTGAATTTGAGTATTTGTTAGTGTGGGTTGCTCTGTCGCTAGGGTTTTGCTGGTGGAGATTTGCGTCATTTGCTAACCATATAAGCAATTATTGTGCAACATAGTTTTAACGATAAAGAAAGGTCTTTTTGACGTCCGCAAAACGGAAGCACAGGAGATGTTATAGTGGTAGTACATAGACGGAGAAAAGTATTGTTTGGCCGGCAGGTATTGAAAAATGATATTGTTACGGACTTGCATCACCGCTTTTGACAAGATCAAACTCCGGTGGTATAAAGTCCTTCTTGTGTCGTTACCTAATTGAAAGTAGTTAATGTCCTAAGGTGCTCGAGTGTTAAATAGGTTAGTGGGTTTTTAATGATTTCGAGTCGGGAATAAATAGATATCTCATAGTATTAACATAACTCTAATATATTGTTGTTGAAACAGTGACTACTATGCCTACTTATGAAGTCCCTAGTCCAAAATCCTTTGTTGGTTTGGTGGTAATAATAGGTTAATATCATCGAATAAGATAACTTTTAGCTCTTGATTCGGTAATCCAAATAATTGCTAGGGCTGAAGTTCACATACCAAAGCCGTCTTTTTTGGAAGCTCATACTAGATTTGGTTTCAGCTTGTATGGTTACTTTGTAGATAAAAGAGTAGCATTCTCGGTCGTTAAGTACTATGTTAAGAATGTTTGGAAAAGTATGGCATTGTTCGTGTTATGATAAATGCTAAGGGCTTCTTTTTCTTCAAGTTTGCTTCGATTAAGGGTAGCGAATGGGGTTTTTGGATAATGTTTTATTCTAAGTTTATGATTGATTTCCTATAATCACTAAGAAATGGGGCCTACTTCTAACTCTTATAAAGGACAGACTGAATTTAGTTCCTATTTGGGTCAAAATTCATGATATTCAGATTGTGGCGTTTACTGCTAATGGTCTGAGTCCGATGGCTACTAAACTTGGTAACCCGATTTTTCTTGATTCATATACGAGTTTTATGTGTCTTCAATCATGGGGTCATATGGACTATGCTTGTGCATTGATTGATATTAGGGTTGGTCGGGAGTTAAAGGATGAGATGGTTATTGCTATTCCTAACATGGAAGATGATGGAGATGTTCTTCACTCGGTGAGGGTGGAGTACGAACGGAAACACCAGTTGTGGTACGGTGTCATGATATTTTGGGCACATGATGTATGTTATGTCCAAAGCGGGTTGTTGAGAAATCAGTGAATGATGGTTCCAGAATGGATAAAGGTAAGGGTTAGACATCAAGGGCAGATGATGAAGGTTTTATTGACCTCTGAAATAATAAATCAGGTGGTAATAATGGTGGTATCAAAAACTTCATAGTTTCGGTGAAGCCAAAAACTCAGTATTGCCCTAAAGCAAAGCAACCGTTTGAAGGAATGAGTAACTCTCTAAAGAAGACTCCTTTTGTGCTTGGTACAGGAATAAAGCTTCGACATATGTTCCAATAAAAGAGTCACCTAAGCAATAAAGGTATACTTTTTTATCTTAGTAACTCTTATGGAAGCTTTATAATGATGACCCAAATTTGGTTATTAGGAAGTTGAATGCATGCTTAGTATGGCTACAACTTCGGGTACGCGAGAGGAGGGATAAAGTGTCACCCCTATAGTAGATAAGATTAATGTTTTAGAAAAATAAATACTGGAGGGTAAACTTGTCCTTGTGGATGATGATGGGAATCCATTTGAAAAAGTTGATTATCCGGATGATTTGGGTAACGACTGTGAAGTTGAACCAGTTGATACTGAAATGGAAACTTTTTTGGCATCAAACTCGATAGGTATTGGATATGGTCCAAAAGTTGCTAGAAAAACAATTACGAGGGAAGAATGTGGTTATTGGACTAAGACCCATATGTTGTTGTTAATTGTACTGAAGTCAGAAAATTCCTGACAATATACAAACTATATGTGATAATTTGGATATAAGGGTCCGTGGTCGGAAGAAGAAATAGAACTTTTGATGTTATGTAGCGTCATTATAAGTAGTGATTATCTGTTCATCTTTTAGGGAAGCAGTTTTGTTATGTAAGGGATGAGATGTGGGATTCTCCCATATTCAATGTACCAACGGTTTTTTTGGAGTAATCAATTTATAAGGGGAGAACTTTACAAATAAAACGTTGGTTTTTATAATAAAAAATCTTTTTCAAAAAATACACAAAACTCCGTCGATAATACCCAGAAACTTTTTGAAAATGGCAATCCGATTAATCACCAATTAATCTCGCCTAGACCGATTACAAGTTGCAAGGAAGTCGACCGCACGACTATCGATTCGCGATTTTTGCAACCTTGCTCAAAACTAACAAACTAAATCTACCACCAAATTTCTTTCATAACCATCACATCCACTTCTCCATTGTACCTCAGTCACACCATCATCACCTCCTCCACCACTACCAAGATAACTATGCACCTCTTTCATATGGTTCCATTAGTTCGTGGTGGGTCGTCTTGGATCTGCTACTTATCCGCCAAGTACGGTGGTTGGTTTATATTTTTGGTGTTCGGGTTTTGTTTTAAATTTTGATTTTTAAAAGATATTTGGGGGTTCGGTTTGGATTTCGTTTTTGATAAAATATTTATGTTTAGAGTTTAGGTTAGAATTTTGATTTTGATCAAAGGGATCTGTTTAGACTCAATTTTTGATTTGGGGCTCTGGTTTTGATTTTCATTATGTTCTTGATTTATGGCGTCGATTTTTAATTCCAGGTGATTTAGGGTTTTGGTTTGAATGTGTGGTGATGGGTTGTGAAGATAAATATGAAGATGAACTGAGATAATGGCTTTTACCATTTTATGAGATGAATTTCTATAATTTGGGGAAATGATTGCCATCGTAACTGGTTAACACGTAAGCTCATGTAGTGATTAGCAGTTTGCATGTGACAGTACATGAAAGTCGAAATTCGACTGGTTTCTTTATTTTAATAGCAATCAGCAAAAACATATAAACTAAATAAATAACAAAAACTGACAAGTTGGATAAATTTATAAGTTATCGTCCCTTAATAAAATAAGGGTTAAGTCCATTTATAAGAAACCTACTTTTTTCAAAATACATATCTAGTAAACCAACTTATTTTATTATCAATATAGTAATTGAAATTTTTTTATTTGTAAACATTTAGTAAGTATGACAGGTTAACTATCCACGTGTTTAATTTAGTTTACACGTCATACATTTGTTCCATGTCATTATTCATGTAGATAATTGTATTTGTGGTTTTTTTGACTTTGATCATCTCAAATTCATTGATTCTTACTTTGACAAGATTTAACATTACCATAATGTTTTCGCGTTTGCTTTTTGCAATGTGACTATACTACAAATAGAAAAACCTCTTGTCTTGTGTGTAAGATTATTTGTTGAATAAAACAGTTGTCGTGTATAACATTTCAATTGCGCACACAACATGCATTTCATATCAATTGAAACGAGGATTATAAGGGAGAAAGATGATGGAAATGATGGAAAAGGAGGGGTAGGAGATGTGTTGTGATTGTATCAGTTTATGTGGTTGTATCTGTTTGTGATGACTGTGATGTGTTTAATAAGATTAGGGAGCTTCATGTGTATGTATGGAAGCATGGAATACTCGCTGAAGCTTCATGGGTATGTATGGGAAGAGGTATAAAACAGATGCGGGTTGTTTGATTGCCAGAATATTCGCCAGAGTTAATGCCTCAAAATGACCCAAATCAAGAGTTAATGCCTCTAGACGTTTCATGTTCAAAAGGGTCAGATGAATGTGATTTTGGTCAAACTTTTGTTGGGTCAAAAGGAAACATAACGGAGGAAAGTGTAAATCAAACGGTTATGGCATGTGAGTGGCCAAATTTGGTGAAGGTTCTGAGGGTTGATTATCGTGATTTGGGGTCCCGACGGATGTTCATTTTCACTACTCCTAGTTTAGATTCAGGAAAATTAGGCTAATGGGATCTTTATTTATTGGTAGGAAAAGATATTAAGCATCTGGATAACAACAAGAATCCACCTGGAACAAGCGAAGGGTGTGGTGACCCGTTAGAATTTGACATGAAAAGAAGTCGTTAAGGATGTTCGTGCTCAAATGGGCTTGTCAGAGGATACTCGTATCAAGGTAAAAGGTTTATTTCTAAAAGTATTCACTGATATTAATATACTCGTCAGAGAATATGTTGTCAGATATTGATGAAGACTATGAGAGGTTGAAGAAGAACATAAGAAATGATTAAATTACCCTTGTGTTAACACTTCAGCAAAAAAATGTTAATATACCCAAATATCCACGTATGCTCAAAAGAAATAAGATAAATAAAAAATTATGACATGTTAGTCATTATCTTAAGTTAATCGGTGGTAACCGGTTGCATGCCAACTTATTACTATAATGTTAAAATTTTGAAAGTTTTAATGACTAGATTAGTAATGGGGAGATTTACATTTATATCCTTGCAAAATCTTAAAATTACATCGTTATCTTTGCAAATTTTGTAATTACTTGTATATCCTTATAAAACTTTATAATATACGTTTATATCCAAAACCTCATTTTTATTATATTTAAATGAACTTAATATTAAAAGATATCATATAAGTATTATTTCAATTGTTATATTACATTTTTGCCCACTCGTAACAAGTTCTAAAGAATTAATTCTACTAAATAAGTGATTTACTTAGTGTATGTGTTGATTGAAACTCTTAACAAATTGTTCACAGATATCATTATCTTCGTCAAAGTATTGTGATTTCATATTTTTGTTACACACTCTTTCGTCATAACTGTTCACCTATCATTATCTTCACCTTTTTCCACAATAAGCTTGTACGTTGCTTAATTGAATGAATCAATTGGTTTCTGTCATAATATATGACTTTTAACACCTTCATAGAATGGTTGTTTTCTAATAGCGATATCTACTGCATCAAAAACTTCTAATCTTGATTTTTTTTAATTAAAGGAAGAGGGTAAAAAGGTAATAAGATATGTTAAATTTCGTTTTTGTAAAAACTTATTATGTTAATTTAATTAAAATATGTTTTTGGATATATATATATATGTGTATTATAAATTTTTATAAAGATATTGAAGTAATTATGAAATTTAAAAAGATATTGATGTAATTTTTAAGTTTTGCAAGAATATGGATGTAATTGCCCCGTAATAATAAAATAAATTGGTTTACTAGGCATGTGTTTGCTTGGCCCCTTTTGAATTTGAGAAATCCTATCATAGAAAAAAAAATACTTGTTTGGTGTGGGGATATAACTATCAAAACAATACTTGACACCCATACTTGGGGTATTCAACGAAACCATAGGACCCATATATCTTTTCTGACATTGGTGTTCTTTTTTCCTAGAATTGCATAAATATATGCCTATTTTTTAATTACTATATTACTCATTTTTCGAAGGAAACGACGCCGTTTTTGGCGCGTTTTATACTGTTCATCGTAACCACTGCTCATGGCCTGGTCCATTTACTATAGCCCAACCCAAACGCAATTGGCCTCCGTCCGTATAGCAAGTGTATAACCATTTGTCTTTTCGTCATATTCCATCGTCATATTATACCGATAATATCTCCACTCCAGAACCATCTTCATTTTTCTTCCCACCAAATCCATATACTGTCTCAAAAAAATTGGGGTTTCAGATTTTTGAATTTTAGATGTGGTCTCCAAGTGGGGGAAAATAATTCCGGTTACCTGCGGCTGCTTCGAATAATCCGACGATATACGTTTAGGTACTAATCAAACTTTAAATCATCTAATTCTAGGTTTTTCATTGTTGCGTAATTAATCTGTATAAAAATCAGGGGCGGTGTTTTCTACCTAATTTATGTGTATTAAGTTTAGTTGTTTTGATGAGTTGAAATTCATTTTATGCCCTGGTGAGATTTGCTAATTGAAAATGAAATAAGACAAAAAAATATGTTGTTTTTAATGATTTCAGATGCGTAAGGTTACCGGTTTCAAGCTATATCTTATTTGGTTGTTTATTTGTTCAGGAATGATGACGAACCCAGTGAAACGATACGACGCCGTTCGCTGCCTCAAATGATAGTATTTATAATTATAGTGTCTGTGTTTATATGTTTTGCGGCCATAACACACCAATGCAACTCCGGTGTTTTGTCGGGGTTACCTGAACCGGATTATTGTTGCAGCCAAGGTATCTTGGCGAGGTAACTTGAGCCGGATTACGGTTGCAGCCATGAATGGTGTTTCGGTTTACTTCTATATTTATAGACGTGCGCCTTATACTTTATTTGGTTTCAATGTGTCGGCTCCGGTTTATTTTTTGGGCTGACATTCTTGCCATGTTAATTCGGTCGGGCCCAAAAAGGTGTTACAAGAGCTTTTCCACCTTTCCAAATTCATACCAACCAGTTGAAGTTGTATATTAGTGGCCATAATATATCAATGATGATATTTTTCCAGGGTAACATGACCTAGATTATTGTTACAGCGAGTGTATCTTGGCGAAGTAACTTGATTCCGGTTACCATTGAATGTATTTATAAACTGTGTTCATATGTTATGTACAGGCTGCGATCTCATTTTACTTGGATGTGATGATCCTTCTAATATGTTCTGTTGTCGGCAGATAATGGAAGGACGGCATAGTTCACCTCAGCAATCTCCACGAGCGCGACCACAGCGTCAATCAATCTGAGCCAATACAACTTTAATTGTTTTAACCTTTCGCCCACTCTTGCTGACTGTCATACTTCACTTA
The DNA here is from genome assembly GCA_026074375.1 of Tanacetum coccineum. NCBI lineage: Eukaryota > Viridiplantae > Streptophyta > Magnoliopsida > Asterales > Asteraceae > Tanacetum > Tanacetum coccineum. The sequence continues at coordinate 24,363 of BQNB010029471.1, read as the reverse complement.
ATCCATTGGTGATTTACCTTAATATGATGGCTACAATTTCTCTATTGTTTCTTTTGTTTTTGTTTTTTAGGTTCTTTTTCTTTTCCTACGGGTGTGCTTTACACGTACACTAACTACGTATGCATTTGTTTTGCAGTTGTTTAGCTTTTTTCCACAGTTGTCTTGTCGTAATTACCAGGTTCATTCAAGGTTCAGGTATTTTACATTCATACATTTGTCTTTTGCTATGACCTTTGTTGGGTTTTTTGGGTTTCATATTCATGGGCGTGGGGTTTGAAAACATGTTATCATTATGTCCCTTCTTATTTCTTTCATATGCATGTATCTATTTTGGTTTTTATTGTCTCACATACAATGCTTGCGATTCTTTGATACACAAATGACATATTAGTAACCAAAGTTTCATTCATACAATGCTTTTGATTGTTTCATATATAAATTACTGACTACAGTTGCATTATTGGTATTACTCCTGCCTCCTTAATTTAGTTTGCCCAAACATATTGCTGACATTAACATCACCCTTACATTATGCGCTTGTTGTTGCTTAAGTTAAAATTACACTTCACATTACGCACTTAACTACATTGGCCCTTACATAACGCACTTGGTGTTGCTTATTTCAAAATTGCACTTCCCATTACGCATTTACCTAAGCCCATATTGCCTATACGATATGAAGACAAAGAATAAATTCGTCAAAGGTAAAATATCATTTGAAGACCATATCGAAGATCATTCGTCGAGTCTATGTAAGAAACCAAATTTCCAAATTTAGGAACTTTTCCTACAATTGGTTTCGCACCAATCTTAAGTTACGAGCTCATTGATAAATGACACTGTGACTCATTCTCTGCCACGTAAGTTGCTGCAGATTTAGTCATTCTTATGGCATTTCATTAGCATTTTTACTCATGCTTCGTCCACGCACATAGGTACACTTCCTGATGTTTGTGTGAATTCAGCATACTCTAGTTATTGTAAATTGTCATTGTTCCTACAAGGTATTTGTGTTATTCATGTGTGCATACTTCTTACAACAAGTGCTTTTAATAATCCCGTCTATGTATGCCGTTGTAGCTACCACTCCTCCGAATATAGCCAAAAGCCACTTTCATTTGACCCACCCATGGAAACAAGCACTAAACAGAACGAAAAACATCGTGTACAAAGCCTTTCTTACTACCATAAGAATGCGATAGGTTTCGTGTATATCCTACTGCATAAACAATATACTGGTTCTTAATTTACACAATATTATACAGTTACACATTGCATTTACGTATACGCTTATGACTTTGTACACATATGCCTTATCAGTATTATGGCTTGAATAAATATATTTATGACCATACCCCATTGTTCCCCATTACCCGTGAATTTGTGATTTTAACTTCAAATGCATTTATAGCTTTCTATATACATGTCGTGCCAATGTTTTTAATTTTGAACAAATTCACGATACGTATGATTATTCCCCATGGTTAGCATTGCTTGTAACAGACTGCCAATATGCCATCCCTTAAACAAAATAACATCTATATACTACTACTCTTATATACATCCAAAAACGAATCATTCTGTCTCCTCTTACATTGCAGAATAATACCAGAAACGAGCAAACCATTCCCTCAAGCAATAGAGAAAGGGAAAATGACATTATTTCATTTTCAGCCTGACATCATCAGCCTGCAAGATATCATAGCAACACACACAAGGAAAACAATCGAAGTACGGGTCTATCGGAAATGGATTGCTAAGAATGTAACAACCAAGGAACCAACCAACTTCTGTTGTATATTACTGGACAAAGAGCTGAGGTACAGTTCATCAAAACACTAAGCTGGCTATCATAAAACAATATCATATTTAGTCACCTATTATACATATGCTACGATTCTCATCAAATCTACTAACATAAAACTTAACGTCCCGCCGTAACACGCGGGTTTTTCAGCTTGTTATTTTCACAAATATTTATATGATTATCTTCTACATTTAATGTGGGTCACCTATTATTTTATTTAAAAATAACAATTAATATAATATTAATTTTATACCCAAATATTAAACCAACAACTTATTTAATACAAATTTACAATCCAAATACAAATCATAAGCTAATTAAATTTTCTAATCCATATTCAAATTCTAAACTTATTTTCAAAACAAATAGACCCTTAGAAGTGTAATTGAATGAATGTAGGTATTTATAATAATGAACTTAACCCACAAAATAACAACATACAAATATAAGATATTAACTCGTAATTTTTAGTAAATTATTATATTGTTCTGTTGTATTCTATTCGACCAGTAAAGGAACACTGGGTGTTCAATAACTAAATGAAGACCCACACAGAGATGGTCACATGGAAAGTGGATGTATGGATGGTATCTTGGTGACAGACTAAGGAAAAAAAATGATAAATAATCTAATGTAAACATGTTGTTGTCGAATGTTTGTAAAGTTTCGGAGTTTTAATATAAAATAAATGATACTCAATGGTGGCGGTACTACATACAATATATCATTGTTTTTTGCTGCATCTCTATCAAAACCAAAAACCGAAACTAAATTGAAAACCTAAAAACCAAATCGATATAATTGGTCGAAACTATAAACTCATGTTTCGATTTTTACTTTTTAAAAAAACCGGAAAATTTCGATTCGATTTTGGTTTTCGTCCAAAAAAACCAACGCGAAAAAAATCGAAACTGAACCAGCATTGGTTTCGACAGAAATGATAATTAAATTTAGAAATTTGCTTTATTTAGGGTGTGTTTGGTTCAATTAAAGGATTGAGAAAGGCTAATGATTTGCACACTCTTCATTTTGATTGGCACACTCCATTCTGTGCTTTAACCAGTTATACATTTATTGAATAATGTTTTGCCAGTTTGTACATTTGAGTGTGTGAATAAAAAATAAGAGTGTGTCAATCAAGGAAAAGGATCCTCTAAAGTTATGGTCAAACATGATTGATCATGTTAAGTTTATTGTGAGTGAAAATAAATAAAATGTGTGCCATGGATTTTTATAAAAGAAAAATGTATATACAATTAAACTAATAGTGTGATATGGTGGACATGATGAGCTTGTATTGACTCAACTTTAGAGGATTCTAATCCGTCAATCAACTATCATTGGGAAAAGGTAAAGCAAAAGGTATATTAAGGAATGCAATATGATATTTTCGTTATATTAGTGTTGCTTAGTTTAAATGTAAAGGTTAGTGTTTATATTGGTGGTTAAAAATATATAGATGAATTTTAAAAAAGAAAAAAAAGTTTTGCTGGAAAAAAAAAGTTGTGGGTGGTTAAGTTGGTGGTTACCTGGGTAATCAATACAATACCCCTTAATTTGTAGTGCAATGGGCCATTACCTAGTTTTGGGTAATGCTTCATTCCTTTATACTAAACCAGCCATAATTAATTATTATCTTTTCAATTCCTCACCCTCTAATACCCTCAACCAAGCATGCCCTTAGTTATTTATTCATATTATATTAATTACTATGTATAGGGTTAATAAATTGTCAAAGAATCCAATGTGATGTTCCTTCGTGTAAGGTCAAATTATCAGGGTTATCAAAGTTTTACATTTAAAATTAGCCGACAACCTAAAACAACACATTTAAACGTGCAGTGTACCCGATCAAGATGGAGTTTCGCGGTAAGTAGAGTGTCGAACACTAAGAGTGAAACATTAATCCTATATTCTATCAGTATTTTAATTAGTTCTAATTACAGGTTAAACCTATGCTATATACGTTGTCATTGATATGGGGTATTTCATCCTGAAACTGGCACAGTTTTGGTGTGACAATATCAAGATCAATAAACAATAAAGCACAAAAGAAGAAAATTAGAAATAGAAAAGCGGTACAAGACCAAATGATGAAAGAACTGTAGTTGTTCACAAGCCATAATTAAACTCCAGTTTCCAATGTTGGTTTGTTTGTTTTAGTGCAATGATTACTTAACTCGAAGCGGCATATTATTTTTAAGACTTAGGCGTTACATCATCCTAAGACCTAACACGATTAATCCAGTCATATATAACGCATCCGCATAAACATCAATTATTAAATTATAATCTATCCTTGAGGGAAATCAAAGCAGTGGTGATCCTGTTAAAACCCTAGCCCAACGGGACTTTACCCACTTACTGTTTGAACGGTTTAAATATACTGATAGTCCCACTAATTCTAATCTTTATCAGTTAAATTAAGACAATGATTGCTAAACATAAACGGGTCATCTACCGTCCAACTAACTCATAATTCAAAGACATGACAAACGTTATTGTGATCCTATTGGTCAGTAAAATAAAACACGGTAATGGAAGCTTTCCCGGTATCTAATTACTTTTTAGGTATCACTAGACCCAGTTGAATGATAGGTCGCATATTCAAACACATAAACAAGTATGAGGTGATAAACATAATTAAACAATCAACGATAAATTAAGAAATCGATTTTAAAAGAAACCAAACATTGAACTTTTATTAAAATGGCTAATACCCGAGGGTATTAGCCCACGACCATTTATACAAGCGTAATCAAACAATTGAAATCGAACGATTAAGAGAGTAAAAATTACACGATGTCTTCTATGGATTCGTGATCAATGCTTGACCTTGGTGGCTGATCTTCTCTTCTAAAATTCGTCTTTAATGAGTATGGTATAAAGAATATGATTGCACACTGAAAACTCGTTTTTGAGTGTTCTATTTATAGTATCTGAAAAAGACTCGATACGCCGTATCTGGCTAGGTCGATATGGCTTATAGGGCTGGATTCCTTAGAGTACGCGCTACGTTCTTAATCAATCAGTGATATCATTCCCAAATTACTTTTATTACTGCATCTTTGAACAATTATCTTCATGGATACGACGTATGAAAGCAGTCAGATACGCCGTATTGAGAATTGGTCATTCACACTTTCTTGTGAAGTCTTGGCGCTGATACGCCGTATCTCTTTTGTTGGATACAACGTATGTAATCAGAAATCAGCATTCTTCAAATGTCTTCGTTTTAGCTCCAAATTATGCGCCTTTTGGCTGGTCTTCACAAAACACTCCTGAATTACTGCATTTATCAAATTTAAAGCAATTAAATACCAAATAATGAAATAATTATATAAAAGTGGGCAAAACAGATGGGATAAATGATATAATAAAGTGACGTTATTTGATGTCACTCAATATCCCCCCACTTGAATCCTACTTGTCCTCAAGTAGACTTTAGAAAAGCTTTTGTTTATGAAAATGTGTCCCAACTAAAGTTAAGGATTTTCCGTTTAAGCATCCTTTTGTCCTAATCACCTGTACATAACCAAGCTCCTCATGAAATATGGAAATGAAAACACTCAGATCACTCAACTAATCTAGGGTGCAACATTTAACTGGTACGCTCGATTGCCCGATCGTGATTAGTTTTCTATCATAGGCTTGGCAAGGATACACATTGTGGAGTTTGTTAGAACTCCTTAGTGCTTAGCTTGTATAAGGCTAAGTTGTATTGAATAAATTCAAAACAACTATGATAGCAACTTTGATTGTGAATATCAAAGACTATACGGAATCTAGTCAATGATACTAAGAAGAATTTCAATGAAACATTAATGAACAAGATTAATAACAAACAGTTTACCAAACTTCCAGCCTTAATATAATACGAACACTCTTAATAGTGTTAGGGTTTACAAAACCTTGAAGCTACGACAATTCTATGAATGACTCGTTTTAATACATAGAACTCTATACCCTAGAACCTCCTTTTATACACCAAGGAGTCCTAATTGGCTTACAATATTTTCCTAAGTTATCATGATCTTCTAAACAAATAACTTATACGTATCTTTTACAAAAATATCTCATACTTATCCCGTAAGTAATCTTGATAAACAATCTTCATTTTTATCCTTTTTCTTATCTTTATCCTTCTAACGATAGAAACTCTTCTATCAGTTGTAATCTTACAGCAGTTGTAACCAGCAACACTAACTTTTATACTAGCAGCACTAACTGTGCACTAACTGTGTACAAGTAGTAGTAACTACTTAGAATATTTTCTTCATTCTTCATCAGCAGTACTAAGTTATACTAGCAGTACTAACTTTATGCTAACAGTTGTAACTTTACTCTAGCAGTACTAACATATAATAGCAGTACTAAGTTACACTAATAGTAGTAATTTTTATACTAGCAGTATTAACTACTTAGTAGTATTTCTTCTAAGTCTCTGAGCAGTCTTAACTTCCATTAGTAGTAGTAATATACACTAGCAGTAGTAACTGGCAGTACTGACTACTTAGCATATTTTTCACTAATATTACTAACAGCACTAAGTTATGCTTAGCAGCAATAACTCTAACCTTAGCAGCAGTAACTTCCAAACAGCTTCAAGAAGTCTTTTAATCCCAACAATCCTCCCCTAAACTTGATGTTCATCTTCTGAATCTTCAAGTTTCTTGATTAAAAGCTTTATCTTCACTAAGAGGATGTATCCAAACACTTCATTTCTTCTTGACCAATTTAGTCATGAGCTTAAGAAGTTGATAGCACATTCCATTCCAATAGTTAGTTTGAAGCTTCTTATTTAGCATGTCTGTGATTATTGCAGGTGTAAGAGGATATTCCTTCTCTACCAGCATAAAGATATGCAGATTTTGAAACCTCACAAAATGTACTCCACATGAAGAAAATAGCTTCCAAACTGTCACTTTGTGTCCTTGTAGATTCCTCCACACTTCTGAATAAAATATCACTTTCTACATCAGGTTCAAACATTACTTTCAGATCACCCCATAACACTCTTTCATATCCTTCTTCAGGTCTTGTTGATCCATGCTTTGCTTTCATCAGTTTCCTCAGAGTTTCCAAGTCTTCTCTGTCAATATTCTGAAGCATCTGAATCATAGATGAATACCTCTTTGAACTTCCATCAGCTCTTATGATTTGATAGTATCTAATCTTTCTTTCTTTGATGATTTTCTAGTCAACAATAATTGGAGGCTTAGTGGCTAGAGGTATAGCATCAATTGCTACCTCATCATCAGGAACTATCTCCATATGCTTTTTCATTTCTGCTTCTTCTTGATCATCATCTACTTCAGCTTCTACATTCTCATCTAACTTCTGCTTCTTTAAATTTTCAGATTCAAGTTCTTCTCCTGCTCTTTTAGAACTTCCTTCGGCTCTTGTCTTACTGCCTTTCACCAACTCTGTATCCATGTCTACAAATATGTTTACCCTTTTCATTTCTTTGTCAAATAACATCTGAATATCCTCAAAGGTTTTGTTCTTCAATTGATTATGCTTGTATCCATGTTTTCTTCTCTTTTGTGCCTTAGTTGGTGGTTTTCTTCTCTGCTCTTCTGCTCTAAGTTTTGCAAAGTGCTTCTTCCTTTTATCCATGAGTTCCACAAACAATCTTGACTTTTCTTTAATAGTCAATTCTCTTTGCTCTTTTGCCTGTAATCTTGCAGCTAGCTCATAATCTGCATCTATCATAGCTTGAACATCATCCCATTCAACAATATTTGCATCTTCTTCTTTTTGTGTTGCAAGCTTCTTTTCTTCTTCCAATTCATCTTCTAATTGAGCTTGAGGTTTTTGAGCAACCTCTTTATCAATCATAATCTGATCTTTCTTCTTCAAAGGCATCTCAGGCTCAATCATTTTTGCTTTGCCTTTGTCTTTAGTCTGTGGAAGTTGTGATGGATGTGAAGGTGATGTTGTTGTTGTAAATTCACATGGATCTTGAACTATAACCCCTCTAGCCTTGGGTCTTGTAACAACAGTTGTAGTTATTGTAGCAGCAGTTGTAACAGCCTTGGGTTTAGCTGCTTTGATCTCTATTAAGGTCTGAGAAAGAGTCAGTTCATCTGCAATTATAGCTTCAGTTGGTCTGGCAGTACTAACTTCAACATTAGCAGTAGTAGCTACTTCACCAGCAGTAGTAACTGGATCAGAAGTACTAACATTCTTTTCATCTATATCAACCTCTTTCTCTGCCATATCATGTTCTACAAACACTTCTTCATTATCAAGAACACCATTATCAAACATCAAATTATCACCATTCCTCCCCTGAGTCTCATCAACTAATGTAACCTCTGCATCTTGGTCAATTTCATCAATTTTCTTCTCCTATTTGGATGCATCCTCCTGATCACCCAAACTTTCTTCAGAGGATTCCACTCTCCTTGATATACCAACCTTGTATAACCTTTTAAGCCCATGAGGTCTTGACTTTTTCTTCTTCTCAAGATGCTCCACTCTTTGTTTCAAACTTGAAATTTCCTGTGCTTGAGCAGTCTTTGAAGTCTCCAAATCAAGAATCTTTGTTTGTAAGTTGGTACAAATTTCCATCAATTCATTTAGTTTCAGTCTATCCTCACCACTGAGTAGCGGATCATTGGAATATGTAGGTACATGCTCCTTATTGGCAGCCTCATATACTAATGGCTCACCACTGGATGAAGGTATTTTAGTGCCCTTTATCTGTTTCCTCCTTGGTTTTTGTTTCTTCTGGGGTTGAGATGTTGATGGTTGAGTAGTAGTGGGTATATGATGGGGATCAGTAGAATTTGCTAAACCTTCACCCACTTCTTCAACCATCATGGTTGGAAATAAAGGTGTGTCCCTACCAGAAAAGTCTTTTCCCTGCCTCTTCATGTTAGCAAAAACCTTCTTAGTGTGAGAAGGTGTAACATAAGTCTCTTTATGTTTGGATATTCCTTCAACTTGTTTATCCAGGAACATTTGCACAAACCTTGGATACATTAGAAATTTAACCCCACCCTCCAAGTTCTTCACCATATTATCAAAAATATACTTGGAAAAGTTAAATTTTTTGGTTTGTAGCAAGACAGATGATAGCAGAGGCCATAGTGCTACTAAATTCGTTCCAAGCAGTAGTCTTAGCACTAAGGCATTGCGAAATTATATGGATAAGAAAATATTGTAAGCCAGTTAGAACTCATTAGATCGTTTATAACCGAGATTGTTTAAATCTCATCTAGGATTAACAATAACAAAGTTCATAGAATATGTATAGCGAAATTAACATAAGAACAATGTAATTGTAACAAGATTTTTCATCATTATCATACACTCCAAGCCTCAATTCTACATGATCAATTATAGAACGGTTATCTAACTATAACAGGAATCAAAGATCCTTGAGGCTAAACCAACTCTCACTCTAGGCGTTTTACATAAACAATACGCCTAAAACACACACTTTTTAGTCGACTACATTTTTCTATGCACACATAATAACATGCTTAATATCTCTTTATATAATAGAGATATCTAGGTTTATAAAGGAAACATAATACAATTAGGAAACTAAATCTTCCTAATATTTATCTTCATATATTTATCTTTGATCAAATCTTCTGAAATCTTCATGTTCTCCTACATCTTGTAGAATTCTTTAATGACGATTTTGATCATTTTGTTTCATTCTTTTGTTCTTTTTGTATCATCAAATCATATAATTCCCAACAATCTTTCCCTATTGGATGATGACAAAACAAACAATGTTCTTGCATGAACTTCCCCTAAAGTTGAGATCATGGATCTCCATGAATGAAACAATCTTCCTTTGTAAACTGCTTCCCCTTAACTTAAGATATTCCCCTTAAGTTATGCTTTCTGTAGGAACCCGTAATCACTTCACTTCATATACGAATCAAGCACAAATAGAAAAACTAGAAAGAGAGAAAGAGATGTGATAGAAAAGAGAGAGAGAGAAAAGAGAAATGAAAAACTAGATATTTTCTAAAAAGAAAATATCTATATATATTTAGATATTTAGAAAATATCTAAATATATTAAGAATAATAATTCAAAGGCGAAGAAACGTAAAAACAAGCAGTAGTGAATAAAGAATTAGCAGTAGCAAAAACCTACACCCGGACAGTGTCAACATGGTTAAACATGTTAACAATATGCTCCTCTGAAACCCATTAGTGTAAACCATTTCTTATATCTCTCATTCTGTAGACCTTTTGTAATGATTACTGATGGAGAAAACTCAGTATAACAAACTTGATGTAGAAGTAGAATAACCCAAACTTGTGTCTTATGTCTTATACTATCCACGTGACTCCAAACTCATATTCTTGAACAAGTACGACCTACATTCATGACAAAATACTTGACACGGCATTTCATGACACAATGGTGCTTCCACACACACCATATATATATACTGATATAAATAAAAGATAACAACCAAATAACTAGAAAAGAAACTGATACGCAAATACAACAACACGAGCCAAAACCGGAATAGCACACAGATCACTCTTCTCCCGCGACTTCTCACTATAACCCCACCGAGTGAGAGAGGCTGCGAATCTATACACTACGCAACACTTCTCTGACGTTTGCAATGCCATTGCACTTGCGAGCAAAACACGTCTCTCCAAGTCATATTGTTTATGTTACTATCTATAGGTTGATCTCTACTTCTACACATGGTTTCTTACAGTACTCTGGTTTAGTCTCACACAGTACGGACACAGTATTACACATACACTTACATTGGCATTATTACAGATTTGCTGCATTTATTTTTATATGTACACTGCTTGGTATCACGAGACAGATACACTACTAGTGCGTGACAGTTCGTATATCTAGGTATCACAAATCAGTGTAAGAGTATTCTTATTGGTGCATGATGGTAGGCTCTACACTTAGTGCACACTTTATTCTGAAAGGTCAACTCAGGATGCTTACTAACAAAGGATGGATCTTACATGGTACAAGTGAGTTTGATCATAAAGTACATTTTCAAATCTCTTAGTAGCGTCATCATGAGACACATATTTAGTGATATATGTTATTTGGGTTTCTGGGGAGACTCTTTTTGATTTTGTGAGGGAGGGGGTTGTATGGAGGGAGATTGCAGGGCAGTCTTGGCACTTTGTTCTAAGGAGTCACTTAGGATCACTGACACACACGCGTAAGTTGTTTTATTGTTGAGGATAGATCAGTGACAGTTTTTGAGAGGCACACATTGGCGGTACACACATTACACGGGTAGACAGTTTTGACAACATTAGTACACTTGTTTCAACTTTTTTGAGATTTAGGAGTGGTGTTGACCAAGTCTTGCTGATCATCTATTGCGACAGAGGTGGTCTACACATGTACAAAGATTTTTATCACACACTATTATTCACTTCTCAGACGAGGGGGAGAGGGTTAGTCATTATCTCACTCTGGGGGAACAGGGTGTGTGGGGGACACAGGATCTTTTAGTAGGTATATAGGGTGAGAGGGAAGAAAGTGATGGTCATAGCAGAGGGACAACAAAGAATGAGTGGAGGACACACAAAAAAGGTGGGGTGGGGGGAAGTTTGGAGTTGGGTTTTGGGGGTTGTTTAGTTTAGTTATGGGTGGAGGATTTGGTGTTGTTGGGTAAAGTGTTGGATTTAGGGGTAAAAAGGGTTAGTTGGGGTTTGTGTATTTGGTGGTAAGATGATAGGGTAGGTGGATGGAGGGGGGTTTTTGGGTGTTGGTATTTTTAGGTTTTATGGGTTTGTTAGTTGGGTGAGGTGTAGTTAATTAGGGTTTTTGGATAGGGGTAGGGTGATTTTTTTGTTGAGGTTTTTGTTGAGTTGGGGTATTGGGGGGGAGTTTTGGGGAGGTTTTTAATGGGGGGGAGTTGGAGGGGGGAAGAGGGTGAGGGTGTTATGAAGTTGGTAGTTTGTTTATTTTGTGTGGTTTAGTAGGTTTGTAGCATCAGTTTAAGTAGATAATTCACATATTATAACAAGGGTTTTAACGTCTTGACTACAAGTCTGTACATTACATGTACTTGTATTTTTGGAGAAGTTACGGCGGACACAGACATTCACTTTCTGATTCTTTTAGAGGTTTATTCTACATAACAGTGATTGACATTATAGTAGTAGGTTTATGATAAATAATATAAAGTAGATATTTTGATAGTTTTGAGTTGTTTGAGGTTTGTTTGAGTTAGTTGAGGTTTGGTGTTGTTAGGGAGAGTAAAGTTGGATGGATTTATATTTTGATTGGGTGGGGAGGTTTTGTGAATTTAGTTATTAGGAGGTTTTGAGGTTTAGGTGTTAGGTGTATGGGGGTGTTGAGAGAAGTTTGTTGAATTTTGGGGAGTTGTTATATTGTTTTATTGTTTTTGAGTTTTGAGAAAAGGGGGATAATGGTTGTTAGTGAAGGGTGGGAGGTTGGGTATGAGGTGTGGTTGAGGATTTGGTAGATTTGGTTTGTTTTAGTTTTATTGGTGTAGATGAGTTTATATGGGATATTTGTGTGTAGGGGTTTTTAATGGGGTTAAGAGGTTGGTGGGGGGGGTTTTGGAGGGGGTAGGGTGTTTAGGGGTAATTTTGGAATGGTGGTGGTGTATATATTTGGATTTTGAATTTGAGGGGGGGGTATAGATGTGTGTAATATTTTATATTTAGGGGGGTGGATATTTATATTTGAACTTTTGGAGGTTATTTGTTGATAGTGGGGGGGGGTTTTTAGAGTTATTATGGGATTTGTGGGATGGTTTAATGGTTTTTTAATTTGGGAATTAGTTTTTTTAGGGTTTTTATAGGGTTTATTATTATTTAGGTGAGGTTAATTTAATTGGGTAAATTAAATGGGGTTTATAGTGGGGTAAAAGGGGGGTTGGAGGTGGATTATAAAAGGGTAGGGTTTTTAGATTATTTGGGGTATGTTTTTGAGTGGGGTTATATTTTGTGTTTTAAGTGTTATAGATGTATTGTGTTATAGTTGGGTTGAGTGTGTGTAAAGTTTTAAGGATGAGTTGTTGGGTTTTTTGAATAGGGAGATAAGTGAGGTGGTATAGTGAGGGGATGGGGTTTATTTTATTTATTTGTTTTTGTTTTTTATGGAGTTTATGGAGGTTTATGTTGGGGTTGATAGTTTTTGATATTTTAGAGTAGGATATAAAAGAATTTATGAGGTGTGATTATGGTTTTTTGCATTTGTTGTATTGATGTTTAAGTTGTTAGTTGGAAAAAAGGATAAAGTGAGATATTTTAACTCTAATCCTGTAGGGGGTGGTTACCCCTTGGATGTGAATTAACCAAATCTAAGAGGAATAACACATTTTAGCTTATAGTTTCGAGGTTGTAAGAATATGATTAATTGATTCAACAGAATCTTTACCTTTTTCAGTGAGTTTTCCCTAAAAATTTGTGAACATGTGTTACAAGAAAGATCATATGGTAGATTGAAGTGAAGTTAAAAGGTTTAAAAGCCTTTAAAATTTAAGAACACTAAGGTAGAGCAAATTTAGCTAAATTTTCATTAAATTCATAGTACAAATACATAATAGCTTTTTACTTAAAATACTTGAGATGAATTTAAAAATTACAATAAAAAAACAACTTAAGAACTAACTCACTTCCAAATGGCTTTACAAAGCTATGATATAGAAAAACGGCTAGGGCTTCCATTCTTCTCTTATTCATCACTTGTGTTTCTTTTAACACACATAAAAGGGGTTGTGTTTGTTGTTGAGTAGTGGTTCACCCACTCCATCTTGGCCATTGATCAAATCTTGAACTTGTTCAAGTCATCTTGGACGTCGAAATGAGCTTAGTCGGTTGGAGATTGCCAACATGGCAACATTTGTAAACTGGAAATGTAGTGGAGGGAGGGGAGGTGATTGTCCATGGAGTGGGAAGAAACGCAGGGTAAAAACGGGTGGAGAACCCGGATTCTGTTGGGGGGAAAATTTGGCGGAAAGGTGGTTTGAGTATAAACAGGGTAGTAAGTTTGGGAAGTTTGCAAAGTTTAACCCTCCATAGGTGTTCAGTGTACAGCAACATGTCCTTGTGGTTTAAAACTTTTGGGGACTTGGCAAAATTAGTCCCCAAGAGTTATGTAACTAATTGCAAGATTCGTCCTTGGGTGGTACAAGTTAAAAGAGTTGGCAGCTATGGCCCTTGTGGTATAGCTTTGCCAATTTGGCAATTTGGCCCCTTGTTTTTCATTTTCTCCTTTCTCTTATAAATTATAAAGTTTAGGGGTTTTGGGCAATTTCAACCCCTAATCTTATATTCTTGTCTTTTGGCCTCGGGTTGACTTTGGGTTGACTTTGACTTTGACCAGTTGACTTCTATTAGACTTTCTTGACTTTGATGACTTTTCCCGGCTATTGATTTGCTGTTGTCTTTCACATCTTTTTCCATTCAGTCCGGTTTTGGTTCGGGTTGGGGGGCTTGGTTTTTCGTCCTTTTCTTAGTCATGACCTTCCTGCACAATACAATTACAAAACAAGCGAATATTTTGACATTTAATCCGATTTTTGGGTTATTTTAGCTCGTTTTTTAAAGGTAAAAGGTTAAGTGTAATACGCAGCACATACCAAAATCCCCCATACTAAGAGTATTGCCAGTATCCTCACGCAATGTTAATGACGAAACATTTTAACGAAAACTAATTAAGAATCTCACACCCCTCGGACTAATACTTTGAAAAGTAGCAAAGTGTTTAGTCAAGGGAAACTAAAGAATCATAAAGCTTCGACAAGTCCCGTTTATCCACCATTTTTGTTATTCATACAAACTAACTATCCTAATATTTTTGATTTTCCCTTTTTCTTTTCTCGTCTTCCTGTTTGAATTCCTTATTTATCAACATGGGATCATAAAATGAGAAACACCATAGAGAATAATCTATGTGATGTCCTGACGGATAAATTCATCGTCCCCGATTTTTCACTAGTTCCAAACCACGCACTTAAACAAGATCATTTTGTAATATAATCTAAATGCTAAGCACTCATACTTATGACTTGTGAACTTTTTACTCCCAACATGAATATATGATTTAAAATGTGTGTACATCATTTCAAACCTCAACCATAGATCAACTTAATTCCATAGGTCGTAGATTCAAATGAATCATTACTCAAAGCAACAACCTTATTAGGACTTGTAATTGATTTAAAGAACGAGATTTTAACTGTAGAACTTTTTGCAACATTTTCATCATTATAATCATAGTTAAGTGTCTTAAAGCTAGGAAGCGGTTGCTTAGTTTTGAACACCTACCTAGGCCTCGCTCCCGGGTAGAATACACAACCAATGACCGATGTTTCTTAGTTTTAAAACCCACTCCCGTTGCTAGCTTAGTGGGAAACACATCAGCACCTTCTTCCTAATGATGGCTAAGGATAATGTTTTTAGTTTGAACCCTCACCTAGACCTCGGCGTCCAGGTGAGATATCACAACACCACCAATCCCTAGAAGTAAAGATGTCTTAAGTTATGGAACCCCCACACACGTGGTTAATCGGAGTGGCATATCACGACAAGCCATCTTTACTTGCTCCCTATAATTCAATTGTATGCTTCATTGCATAATTTCAATATTCATGAGCATTTTTGCATTCATACTTCATTCATCTCTCTTGGCATTTTAACTTCGAATTATTAAGAACATAAAAATCTCGCTTTAAAGAATCAGTCAAAAATTAAAATTAGAACTTTTCTAAAAACCCCAAAAACATCGATTGACTTAGTTGAACTGAATTAGATGCACGTATGATTAGGCGGAGTAAAAGCTAATGGGAGAAAAGCCACAAGTACTCATATAAGTTTTCGTTCAGCACATAAACTTTATATTAACTCTATCATTTCTTGTTCTTCACCTTATAAAATTCGAAGCAATCGAATTCGTGAAAGCGTTAGGTCCTACCACGGTAATTACAGGAACTAGCTAGGGCTCAACAAACGCCGAGTCGATTCCAAAAATTAAACCCATTCTACCCATTAGGAAAGTCAAAACTGTGACAAAACACTTATTTTATTTTTATTTTTTTTTGCTCATTTTTTGGTATTTTTTGCAAAAATTTGGTGGGTGAAAACGGTATTACGTGATAACAAATGACTGCAGTCAAAATCAAATCGCAGATTCCCCCCCCCCATACTTAGAACTAAACATCTCTCGATGTTCAAAGAGAGGTACCTACGTAAAAATCTAAGGCCGTTTTATGAAGGGTGCCAAAAGATAAAAAACTTAGTCGAAATTAGATTTTGGATACTGATTCCAAACTGAAAGCTGAGGATTAAACTCATTGTGGATAGCCACAAGCACGAGAGTCTTTACAATCCGAAATCCCTAGACATACAATACAAAGCACACAAAACATGGACTAAAACACGGTGAATTGGAAATATGAAAGACCTTCTCACACACAACACACTTATCAGCATAAGAAAGAAGTAACTGGATAGCATGGGTGCCTCCACACGAGCGCTTGTTTAGGTCCCGACATGCTTGACGCCGTCCCCCCGAATTTATTGGTCCAGGGAACGTTTGGAGATCCGGGACAACTTCAGGTTGGTTGTCCCTCCAAAGTATTGTTTTACACGATGTAGACCATAACTGATATCACTTAAAAGTTTGGGCCCGATTACTGAGATAACTCTTACGACGGTGCATAAGAAAAACTTGGTTATAGTGAATTGGTCAGACCAACGAGATTCATTTGCCCGAGACAATCTCAGTCTAGGAGTTGAAAAGGAGAACAATAACGATCACCAACGTTGAAAACCGGTGTTGATCTTAGCATCGTTATACTTCTTGTTTTCCTCTTTATTAGATCAAAAGATTTCGTAGGCTTGATCCACGAAGTTAAGTTAGTTCATTACAGTTGAGCTTTTTCTGTGAACACCCGCGTTTTAACATCAAAATTTGTATGCTTAGGGCCCTAGCTTTGTCCTAACATCATCGGTAGATGACGATGCCTGATCCCCCGTACACTAAACTTATATGAGATACACCCGATGGTGTTTTGTAAGCGGTGCGGAAGGCCATAAAGCATCATTCTAGTTTATCCGACCAGGAGGTCACGATTTTCTCCCACAGGTTCTCCTCAGAATAACTCGCTTTAAACACGATCTGATTACCGATCGACTGCCACATTGTTGTGGGTGATACGCGTGGAGAGCCGATTGAGTGACTCCATACTTAAGCAGACCTTTTTAAACTGTCATTGCCACAAGTGTTTTTTCCGCGATCCCTTATGATAGCTCGGGGTGCACCAAATCGAGAAAGAGAGTTTTCAAAACTTGCAAACAACACGGGCATCAATGGTGGGAGCGCTTTCGCTTCAACCCATTTTGACCAGTGAAGTCAACAAGCCACAGTATGTACTTTTCCCTCTTAAGAAGGGAACGACCCCAATATAAAACATCCCCAATGTAAAGATTTCGCAAAACTTGATGGAGTTTAGTGCATCTCAACACGTTCGTAATTTTTTCCTGTTAATGGAAAAAAAAATAAAAGAAAGCAAAAAAAGAAAAAAAAAAAAAATAAGAAAATAAAACCCACAAATAAGACACGTTACACATCACACGCGGATGAGCAAAACAACCTCACGGCTCGCTCGATGACAGGCGGTAGGACACTAGAACTGAATCGACACGATTACTTGGCTCACGAGCACAATTGGACACCTAGTCGTCCTCAGTCTGGGACACACTGTAGCCAAGCTCGCTCGAGAATGTCAGCTTCTTGCAGACAACAAAACACACGTATCACCACTCACACAAGTTCTTACACAGTGTCAAACGGCTAGAACTTATTCTCTATGGACATGTAAAGACTGACATATCACTTAGTTGTGGTCATCGTGGGAGGCACATTGGATACTTTCACACAGGATACCAACAAGCATGTTCAAGATTGGTCAGGGGATTTACAGAGATCTTTCACATAGGTACTCTGGTAGATGACATTAGTCTATACACTTGTTAACATGCACTGGGCTGTGTAGGCTAGATACTTGGATACCTGGGTGAGATCTAATTACACACACAGCGAGTCTAAGTGACTCTTGCGCTCACGCGGATTTTAATGCGTTAGGGGGAGTATTGTTTGGTGATAAAGGTTTAAATACAAATTAAGATATTAACATATATACAAGGACAAAACTCACAAATCTCTAACAAAAAAAAAAAAACATATACATAATACTAAATAGTATTAAAACACACTGGTGGATAGGTTTTTACTGACAATGATCGGCGGCGAGATCTCAGCCTTCTTTGTTGTCTCGAATTTCAATATCAAATTCTTGGAGCAATAAATATCCCACCCATAGAGTCATGGCCTTATCATCCTTTTTGCAAAAGAGATACTTGATGCAAATGGTCAGTAGACACTATGCTTTTGGACATAACACATATGACCGAATTTTCTCAAGCCCCCACCCCCCCCTCCCCCATATCTTATCGTCCCCAGGCATAACCTATCAAGGCAAGTAATACCTTATTCTTAGTAGTGTAAGTGAGAATTGAGCCTCGTTCATTAGTCTTGCTAGCATCGTGTATAGTTGGAAATGCATTGTTTTTTCTTCCCGAAGGAACTGCCCCCAAGTTGGCGAAGTTCGCTAGCATCGACAAGCGGATATTCGAAGAGGGCCAAGTTCCCAGTCTGGAGCAATTAAGATTGGAGCCTCAGTCAATTTTCTTGCGATTGTATTCAAGGAATCGATACACTCTTCAAAAAGAAAATGGAGTCTCTTTTTTAAGCAAATGATCATAGGACGGCAATTTTTTGAAAAGTTTCTGAATGATCAGAGTCGGTAAAAAACGGCGTGCCCAATGAAACTACGGACACCTTTGACAGAAATCGGATTGAGGGAGGTTTACATTACTTCGACTTTAGCTCTATCAACCTCAAGTCCAGACTTAAAAATTTTATGACCGAGAACAATGCCTATCCTTTACCATAAAAATTGGCTCTCTCCCAGTTTAAAAGACAAATTGGTGTCTTCACACTGGCTTCAAACATCTTTCTAAATGGGATATGCACGTAGAGAAAGAGTCCCCAAGACCGAAAAGTCATCCATAAATACTTCCATCGTTTTCAATCATATCGTGGGAAGATTGCATCATACAACTTTGGAATGGGTTTGGACGTGCCCGGAGCATTGCACAGCAAGTATGGCATGCTACGATAGGCAAAAGTTCCGTACAAGGCAAGTAAAAGGTTGTTCTTTCTGATCTTTTGGGTCAATGATCTGAAAAAAACCCGAGAAGCCACGAGAAACAGTAGTATTGCGTTTTCCTGCGAGTCTTTTCGAGCATTTGGGACATAAAAGCAATTGGGAAAGTTGTCTTTTTTCGGGTGGCTTTCATTAATTTTCTGTAATCAATTACTATACTCGCCATCCCGTGACCAACGAGTATGGAATCAGTTCATTTTCATCATATTCGTGATGAACGTCATACCAATTGGTGAAGGGGTATTCTACCTCCTTTCTTAGGTACACAGTGTAACCGGGCTCACCCGGGAGGAATGAAAATAAGGGCTGTCAAGATGGGGTAAATCAATCTGCCGTCAAGGAGTCATGACACACACTCTACCGATATGACTGCTATCGCTGAGATACATATCTAGCGCGGCGCGTTCTTCAACCGCTACTCATACTCAACGAGCGACACAGATCGTCGCGCACCAGAATACTTCTATCTTCAGTCTCATCTTCTTGCACCGTACACAAATCTCGGGCTAACACACCTTAATACGAGGACACCTTCCGGCGATGAGCGCTCTACTGACTCGGCCTCAAACCTCACGCGAAAACAAGACCCCTTTTCAACTCACTTTTCTAAGTCTCAACATTATGACAGGCACACACATGCTCGTCACAAAAACTCTACAAACACTACGCATACTCAAGTATTAGCAGCCTGACGCGACTCTCTACATACGAGCTCCCTCAGCTCCACACAACGGATAATCACACACTTTAGCAGCTCCACATACTCACACACTCATCTTCTCCCAACATCACTAGCGAGAGCAATTGCGTTCTCAGCGACATTTAGAGCGTAGGCGCAGGGGTCAGTGTTCACTGTGATAATTGGAGCTGCAACAAACATCGAACACCCTATCAAGTGATTGACTGGGAGAGGATATCGCAAGGACACTTAATAGGGGCATCACTCGAGGAGTGACGAGACATTAGACTACTCATACTACATCTAATTAAGCACAAGTTAAAGCAAGCGAGCAACAGTTATGGAGTGAGTAGGCTGTGAGCACAAGAAACAGAGTCATACTATTATGTGAGACGTGGAATCAGACTATTACACATCATGATAGACTTTGAACTCTACAAACGGGTCACCTCTTAACATATACATTGAACAGTTACATTAAACACACACGGGCGGTACACAGCACTGGGTGTGCAGGTTTGACATTCATACTGTTGAGGTTAGCTGTATGGGAGATCGTTGTTCACACTATGAGTAGAATATTAAGTGCATGGACACATATAGGTTACAAACTTAGGATGACTTTCTATGAGTTGATTTATCTAGATAGGGATGGGATTGGTTTTCATGAAAAGAGGACAGTGTTGGTATAGTCTATATGCACACCAACGATTCACGATTTACACACACAGTAGTTGATGAGCGAGTTTCATGATATAGGTGGACACATAATGACATTACACAAGAGGTATTGATCTAACAGTGGGAGATGTATATAGTTATTCACGATTACAGTTATATGGATTGGGGTGATTGTGAGTTGAGGGGAATGTATTTGTTGATGTTTGTTTGAGAATAATTGAGAATAGAGGGATGGTGTTGAAAGTTTGGATATGGTTGATTTTGAGAATGGAGGAATTGGAGGGTTATGGGTGGGTGTAAAGTTATGGAGTTGATTTGTGGAGTGAGGGAATTGGAAGATGGGGGGGAGGTGGGAATTGGTTGGGGGTTTGGGGAGTTATTTGGGTATGTATGATTGGATGGTTTGATTTGAGAGTTTAGGTTTGAAAGTTTGTGGGGATATGTTTGGGAGATGGGGGGATGTGAGTGGGGGGGGGTTAATACTTTAAATATGGGTGGGGGTTGGGGGGATTTTGGTGTTTAGAAATCCTTGCGCTTTTCGTCATTTCTTCTTGATGGAAATGGAATTGATGCTTTAGGAACTGGAGTAACAACAGGAGCAACATTGGGCTCAGGATTTGGATTACGAGACTGAATTTGAACAACAGGAGGTTGGACGTCTTCGGTGCTCTCCGTTATTAGCAGGAGGCATCGTGTCCTTTGTCACCTCGCATCATGAATAATATTGGCATTTTGGTTGCCTTGGATGGTATAGCACACACTTCGGTATGATACCTTTTAGAATCTTCCTTAGCTTGTAATATGTTTACCAGGGAGAGTTCCAGAACCGGAAGTATAAGCTTATTAGCAGAAACAAATTTTGAATCATGTCATTAAATTTTGCCATGGGTTGCAGGTTTTGACCTTAGGTTTTGCAGATGTTTTCTCAACACAGCAAAACACATGCGCTGTGAATATCTTTCAATCTGCATTTCTGCACATCCCGCGTAGTCACCTACAGGAGCACTAGCTCACTGAAAGAGCTAACAGTCATTAGTTGACACCTGGTCATTCTACAACCGTCCAAAAACACAAGCACCCGATCTCTACGAACCTTCGATTGACATTATCTCACTCTTCTTGCATCTGAACTTCACTTCTCGCTTACAATTGTTTTGCGACTATCGCTGACGATTCTGCTGACATGCGAGGCAAACAACGAGGTCGAATTTGATTTGAGACATCGAGTCGATAACCTAGAATTAGCTTGGTTGAAATGGCCTCAGCGCTTGGGTCATCATAACTCTTGGATATTATCATTGGTAAAGATGTTGCCTGTTAGTGGCTGGACATTTTTGATAAGAATGGACCTCCCCCACAAGTAATACACAACGTCGTTCAAAGCCACTTTCGGGGTGCGGAACTGGTTTTGGTCTTTCTATCGATATTACTGCCCGAAACCATGTCTTTTGAGTTCAGCAACATCAGATGAGATTGGCGGTGTGGAAGAACTTTACTCATTTTAGCTACAACGCTTTGTTTGCTTGATTGACTACTTTAGACCTTGCTCTCGATAATTTTTAAACATTCTCGAGGGGCATTTTGTCTAAGAAGTTACCACTTGGCATCAGAGTTTCAATGAATATTGATATTTGAGTTAAAGGCAATATAGAATGTATCCGAGTTGATAGCCAATTCTGAAAACCCATGATGAGCATCCTGCCCTTAAAAGACATTGAAACGATCCCAAGCTCATAAAACGTCTCATCAAATTTTTACTGAAATCTCGTGATTCATCTGATATTTGTCGTTTTAGAGGGAGGGAAGAATTTGTTAATAAATCCCGGAAACATTAAGAATCACCCATGTTTCAATCGACCGAGGGGTTCCTTTTTCTAGCCATATCCGGGCTGCCCCTATTCGAGAGAAACCGGGAAAAGCAATAAGATTAAACCGACGTAATGGTACTTCGGGAATCTCATTGTAGAAGTGATCTTGTTGAAATAACGGATGTAGCATGTGGATCTTCTATATACATTTCCAAAAATTGCTTGATTTTGGACAAGATTAAGTAGACCATGCTTGATCTCAAAGTTATGATCGCGTTGAATGTTCCGAATAACTAATCTGCATCTCTAACCCTCGGTATGGTCTATCGAGCAATTGCGCCATAGTACGATTATCATCCACGTAACTATGGAAGGATAATCGGTTTCTCAAGATTGGGATGATTCAACAGAAGTTTGTCGAACTTGTGTGTGTCGACGTCTACGGCTTGAGACAGTGCGCATGCTCAAAATATAAATATAAAAAGAAAATTTACACTAATTTTTTTGCTTTTTTCAAAAGATTTAACTCTCGAATTGATTTTAACGGACAATGAATAAGACACCTTAAACCAGATAATCTACTTACTTCACGGTAGCTCTCCAAAAAGATAAACTCACAGTTGATCGGAGAGATAGGACTACGGAGAAGCTTATTTCTCCTTTCGGGATCTGAAGTTCCCTAGACAACCCTCCCTTATACCCCGTTTAATAGTTTTGTTTTAACCTTTCAAGGTGAGTCGTACTTCGTAAGATACACAAATGGCAAGTTTTTAAATCTTTGTCGAGTTGGGTACCAACAAGTTCACCGAAGTTATTAATTATAATAACCATCAGTGTCAAATATTTATAATTTGGTATTTTACCAATTTGAGATATTTTATTTTCTTTTTATGACAATTTTTTAAATGTTTTTGGTTTTCTTTGGGTTTTTTTTTTATCTGATAATTATACTAAAAGAAAATGAAAAATATTTTGTACTTTTGTATTTCATAACACAATGACACAATACATTCACGCTTCATCAAACACAACCACATTAATAACCTACCCCATCCACGACCACAAACAAACGTTATTATTTTAACCTCACACTAACCGCCTCCCCCCTATACCACTTTCCCCCGACCCATACTAAACCGTACCCACCCGACCCCGGACAACCCCGCTCACCACACACCGGCTCTACGCCAAACGCACTCGCCACTACATCCTAACAACCCGTCAATAGACGCAAACTCCCACCCCAACGCAACAAACCAAACACCACCTAAATCCTCGATTACAACTACAAAGCCTCCCTACAAACCGAACACGACGCGGCAAAAACCGAACTCGTTTGTTTTTGGGTATATCAAAACCATAACAATCAATAAACCCGACTAAAAACGACCGCCCGCAAACTTACACACAACCCCCCACACGCTTCCCAACCAGCCCACAAAAACACTGCCGTACGCATCACCGGTTCACAGCCTGATCCCCGCAACGGCGCCAAAAATTGTTGGTTGTGTTTACACAATAAAAATAGAAAATATAATAGATAAAATTAAAAAATATAAAAAATAAGTTATAAAAATCAACAAGAGCAAAAACCGAGAAGTAGTATAGAGCGTTTCCCCGGGTCGTATATTCCCCACGAGCAGGAAGGAGAATCGATACAGTCGAAGATTTGAGTTTGAATGAAGGAATTGATTTGGGAGAGTGAAAAGTCAAATTAAACAATAACGAATAAAAACGTTTAAGAAAAACCTAAAAATTATGAAATCCTACTAGAAAACGAAGGCCCGAATCCCGAACAAAAGGGGGAAAACCTAAAATCTTTAAAAATAAGCCTACGAAGAAATTTTCGCTTCTAAACTACTCTATGGACCTAATAACGAAGAATGAAAAAGACTAGACCGAAAACGGAGTACGTTTGACCCAAAAACGAGTCAAGACAAAATCCCGCACCCGGACCGTTCTTTAAAAGATGAAAAGTTGTAAAAATGACCCTACGAAAATTTTTGTATTCTTCCTACAAACTATATGACAAAAGAAAATTTTCTAAAAAAGCAAAATATTTTTTTGATAATTTTTATGAATTAATTAAACTTTTAACGAAATTAAATTATAAAAAATATTAAATGACTACGAAAAATTCTGAAAAATTTAC
>BQNB010029470.1:0-55709 GCA_026074375.1 Tanacetum coccineum | reverse complement strand
CTTAAGCAAGCATCAAAAAGCTAGAATAAAAGATTTGATGAGGATACCAAAAGGTTTGGATTTGCTCAAAATCTTGATGATCCATGTGTATATCAAAAGGCTAGTGGGAGTAATGTTACATTTATATGTCGATAGCATAATTATCTTGAAAAATCACATTCCAAGTTAACAAAGTGTAAAGTCATATCTTGGAAAGTGTTTCGCCATGAAAGATTTAGGGGAATAAGCATTTATTCTTGAAATCAAGATCTACCGAGATAAATCAAAGCGATTAATTAGACTAAGTCATAGTGCTTACGTGGATAAAATCTTGAAAAAATTTAGGATGGATACTTCCAAACGTGGTTATATCCCCATGCAAGAAAGACTTGACTTGAATAAAACACAATGTGCTTCAACACCTTAAGAGGTGAAGCGTATGCAAAATGTTCCCTATGCTTCAGCAGTAGGATCCATTATGTATGCGGTTAGATGCACTAGACTTAATATTACGTTCGCGCAAAATATAACCACCCATTTTTAACATAATCCAAGAGAACCACACTAAACTGCTATGAAAACCATTCTTAAGTATTTAAGAAATACTAAAGATACGTTCTTGGTTTATGGTGGAAATCCAGAAGTTGAACTTCGAATTGATTGCTATTGCGATGCTGGATTTGAGACTGATAGAGATGACACAAACTCTCAAATGGGATACGTCTTCGTTTTGAATAGAGACGCAGTAGACTAGAAGAGCTCCAAGCAAAGTACTACTGCAATGTCCGCTACAGAAGCTAAATACATAGCTGCTTTAGAAGCTGCGATGGAAGTTGTTTGGATTATGAAGTTTATTTCAGGGCTTGGTATTGTACCAACAATAAACGAACCTATTATGATGTTATACGACAATTCAGTTGCACTTCAGTTTGGATTATGAAGTTTATTTCAGGGCTTGGCTAGTAGTTTCATGTAGATCTGTGTTTAGTATTTGGATAAGGGATGTTAAGACAATTTTATTAATAATAAAGACACGTGGTATGAAGTTAAAGTTAATATAAATTGTGTCCTATATTTTCATGTTTAATCCGTGAATAATTTCATTAATCTAAATTAGTCCATTGTCAATCAACAATATGGTAATATTGTTGAACTAAGACAAATCTGAGTGATTGGTGATATTTTTGATATTAAAGGATATGTCCGCCAAACTCACATGATGTTCATAAGATGAATATCAGACTTTCTCAATTAACAAGATTATCACTTTATGGATCGGCGTCATTAAGTAAATCTTGTAAGTGATTTTGTTTACTAAATCCTTGGACTTGAGATGCAAGTATATCTTGCATGTGTGGATTATTCTTCTTGATTGAGTTCTAGTTATCCTGAATAAGGTAGCTAATAAGGACTATTTCAGAAGTGATTATGAAGCATGTAACATGACACTTGTAGTCAATAAAGAATTTGTTCCTTTAATAGTTAAAGAATGATGCCACTGGGCCCTTCGTAGGGTTAATAAGATGTATGTGTGGCCGCACCCAAAAAAACTCATGTAGATATGTCTCAATGATTTTTGGTAATCTTGATTAATCATATATACGAGAAACAAAATCGTTAAATAATGAAATGACTTCGATCCATATCCATTTTTAACACGGTATCTGAAACAAAAGGATTTAAATTACATAAATCATTTATTCGTGACTTTATGAAACCACACTCGGGTATTCCTGGGAGCATTATCGTGTTGCTAGACGCTTACCAATGTTATTATATTATTTGATACATGTCCAAGTGGGAGCTGTTGGATTATGTCCACGTAAAATAATATATGTCCGGGAATGTTATTCAAGTCTATGAGGACGCACACGTTAATACGTAAAACAACAATATTAATATATTAAATGTAATATATTAATTAGTAATAAGTAAACAATCGTTAAATAATTTATTACTTAACGAAATATTACTAACGGTCATTAAAAGTTAATACAAGGACCAAATAGTAATAAGAAAGAAAGTTGAGTCTGGGTTTTTCTTTTCCAACCCCTAGCCGATTGGTTGAAGACTCAGGAGTGGGATTGCTTGACTTGCAAGCCAAGTAATCGAATGCTATATAATGACCTCTTGGGATTCATTATTGGGTGACAACTTGAGAAAACTAAAAATCCTAAACTCTTTTTCTTTCTTCCCTTCTTGTTTGTATCGTCCGAGATCAAGAAACCCAAAAGGGTTTTCGGTTTTGTTTGGTGTTAGGTCGATCGAAGAAAAGAAACCACAAGGGTTTCGAGGTTTGGTTGATAGTCAAGAACTGGGAAATCGTTTGCCAATCACTACTAGTACTAGCATACATTATTGTTTGCTACGAACGTATTGTGTGTGTCGACATAGAGAGATCATACTTTGATCCTAGTGGGTTTTACGTGGTATTCGATTTATACATACGCGTATATTCAAGAAAGTGTTTCATTAATTGCTAAAAGGTACACGTTCTTGTTCTCTTTGTTAATTATGCATTCTATACGTGTTTATGTGTTTTCCGCTGCGTATTCATGTAGATTAAAATGTTAATTAATTGTAAAATCCCAACAACATTAACTCACACTAAATGAGCTGAAACTGGTTCAATTGTACAAATGACCAAACCATTTTCAAAAATCGACGACCTGATAAACAAAGGGGCCGTTTTAGGCAACCAGGCGTCAAGGTGTCATGTAGGCAACCACATGTGACCATGGTGCCTTATTATATGTAATCTATGGCCGAACGTCGTGGATGCTGTTTTGCTAGCAATACAATCCTGGCCCAATGTCATTTTGCATTGAAAAGTATATATATCTTTAGTTTTCCAACCATTTATCATACATAATTTTTGAACCTCCAAATCAAAACAGTTTATTTATAGAAGTTGGTGAATATCGAAGAAACTTATTTTTATCATCAAACCTACTTGAAGTATCACATGTGATATAACATATTTGTACGTTCGAACACTCAACATGATGTCATGAAATGAGCGTAAGTATTTATGAAAAACATTAAATGGTTCATCATGCTTGACATTAAAAAATAAACATCTTAAACATTCTAACCATATATCAAACATAATTTGTGAAAATTAAATTAAAACACTATTTTTCTCATAAAACTATGTTTTAACCATTTTAATCCTACTAACAGTATAATATCACAAGTGATGCATAACATTGATTACATGTTAAGAATTTCAAAAATAACCACAGTTAGTGCCACATTATATTGCTTTATCACATGTGATATTAATTATATGTGGAATACCATGACTAATGTCACATTATATTACTTTATCACATGAGATATTATTATTATTTATTTATCACTGATGATACTACAATGTCAGGGGTAATAAATGTTAAGCCACAGGTGAATCTTACTTTATAAAGGTATTGGTATAGGGTTTAGTGGTTATGGGTTTAGGGGTTTTGGTATATGATTTAGTGGTTAGGGGTTTAAGGTTTAGGGTATAGATTTTAAAGTTTATGTGTTAGCCGTGTTTTTACATAAAGTGATGGTCATTATTATTCTCGAGCATTGTATAAAAAAACGTAGTTTTACGAGAATTACTCTAAGCTAATTGGACCTTAGTGTCGGGCTTAAAGACCATTAGTAAGTGGTCCAGCCCAACCACATTGCAAACAAACCCATGAAGGGGTTCTAGTCTTTTGTAACTATAAATACCCTTTACCACTCAAGGTAAAGGTGTTGCTTCTTATTTTCTCATAAGTGTAAGTAACCATTTTCTCTCTTTTATTTCTCTCTCTAGTTCTTTCTCTCTCTCTAAATTTTTTTCTCTCATTTTGTGTTTATGGTGATGAAATGATATCATCTAACATGTGGTATCAAGAGCCAAGGTTGGGTTTAGTGGCTTTGTTGTTGTGAGCTTATTTGAGCTTATTGGTTCTGCTTAAAGGGCTTATTTTTTTTCTTTTCTCTACTCGGCTTATTTTTTAGTTTTACTATAACTTTCAAGGTAATAAAAATGACATTTTGGGCTCATTAATAGTGTTTCAATACAACTTTCACGTTAATTTCTTTTGTTTCTCTATTGGGCTCATTAATAGTGTTTCATACTCATTTGTGGTTCAAAAAAAAAGAAAAAAAACTGTTTTAAAAGGGATAAACAGATTCTTTGCTTTCTCTTTTTCTAACAATTTTTTTGTCTTATTCATGGCTTAAAAAAGGGACACAACATAGTAGTTTTTTTTCTCCTTTTTCATTCATTCGTGGCTTATTAAGGGGTTTTAACAGCTTATTTCGGAAACCTATTAAAGCTTTGTTACAAAGTTTTTATCGTAGCTTATTCTTTGTGGTGGAAAAAGCTTATTCTAGCTTATTTTGGTATAAAAGCTTATTTACAAGCTTATTTCTTGAGTTTGCTTATTTTCTTGGTGGTCCACACGGTTTGTAACATCAAAGAGACAAGATCTAAGTTTTAAGGCTACAAGGACGATAAGGTTTTGTTGTTTCGGTTGAAGACAAAAGCAATGACGTTTGTACAATTGTTGAAGGACCACCGGATACGCAGTTTCTTTTGGTGACCGAACTCACAACTCTCTTCATTAACCAAACTCGCAACTCCTTTGTCAACTGAAATCGTAAGCTTTCAATGTCACACCCCGCCAAGGCGAAAACGCGAGGCGTAAACAAGAATGGATATCATCACAACACATGGTGTCTATATAGATTTAATTTTATTTATACACAACTTGGATATTTTACCTGTTGAGTTAGGGGTTTAGGTTTTGGTATAGGTTTAGTGGTTAGGGGTTAGGGTTTCGGTTATAGATTTAGAATTTATGTATATATCACAGGTGCTATGTATGTCTAGTGTTATGGTTTTAGGGCTGATGGGTATAGAGTTTATGGTAAGGGTTTAGGGTTTTTGGTATAGGGTTTTGGTTGTTGGTGTATTAAGAGTTTTGTGGTTAGGGTGTTTAGGGTTTTTGGTATAGGGTAGTGCGGTTAGTGGTTTAGGGTTTAGTAGTGTGTGTTTAGAGTTTTTGGTTAGGTTTTGTGGTTTATGATATACATCATTTGTAATATTAATACTAGTGGTTTGGGGTTTTGGGTTTTGGGTATGAGCTTTTAGTGGTTAGGGGTTAGGGTTTTTGGTATTGATTTTAAATTTTTGTTATACTTCATTGTGGATATTTTACCTAGTGGGTTTAGGGTATAAGGTTAGGGTTTTAGTTTATGGTGTTATTGGTTAGTGGTTTTTAAGGTTTTTGGTATATATTTAAAGTTTAGGATATATCATTGTAAAATTATACCTTGTGGTTAGGAGTTTTTTTGGTTTTGGTATGGGTTTTTAGTAGTTAGGGGTTTATGGTTTTTGGTAAAGATTTTAGAATTTATGTGTATATCACTTGTGATATTATATCTAGTGGTTAGGGGTTTAGAGATTTTGGTATAGAGTTTAGTGGTCAGGGGTTTAGGGTTTTTTGGGTATATTTTTTAAAAAGTTATGCTATATATCATTGTGGTATTGTACCTAATGGTTAGGGGTTTAGGTTGTGGCATAGGGTTTAGGGTTTTTGTTTTAGGGTTTAGTTGGTTAGGGTTTAAGAGTTTTTGATATAGTTTTAGGGTTAGGGATGAGGTTTAGGGTTTTTGGTTAATTCGGGGGGGTGATTGTGTTGTGTAGTTTTTTTGGTCGGTTTGAGTGTGTGGTGTGGGCGTTTATTTTAGTGTGTCGTTTGGTCGTTGTGTGGGTGTTTTTGGTTTGGCTGTTTTGTGTGGGTTTTTATTGTGTCGCGTTTGGTTTGCGTTTGCGTTGTTTCGTTTTGTTTCATTGGGTTTATTGTGTTTGTTTTTGTTTTTGTGTGGTTTCGTGGTGTGTTAGTGTTTGGGTGAGTTTTTTGGTGTTTGCAGTGCTTTTTTGTGGGTTGTTTTTAAAGTTTGTGTTCGGTTGAGGTGTTGGTTGGTTTTTTCGTTAGGGGCAGGGGTTTGTTACTGGGGCTGGGGGGGGGAGTGGGGGGGGGGTCGGGGGGTGGGGCTGTGGGGCGTTGGTGTGGGGGGGGTGGTGGGGTTTGGGGGCGGGGTGGGGGGTGGGTTGGGGGGCAGTGGTGGGGGGGGGGGGGGGGTGGGGGGGGGGGTGGGTGGCCGGATAGTACTGGGGGGGGGCGGGGGGGGGGGGGGGGGGGTGGGGGGGTTTGGGGGGGGGGGTGGGAGGGGGGGCTGGGGGGGTGGTTGGGGTTAAGGGGGGGGGTGGGTGGGGGGGCGGGGGGGTGGGGTGGGGGGGGTGGTGGGGGGGGGGGGCGGCGAGGTGGGGTGGGGGGGGGGGGGTGGGGTGGTGGGGGTGGGGGGGGTGGGTGTGGGGAGGGTGGGGGGTTGTGGGGGGGTGTGGGGAGGGGGGGTGGGGGAGGGGGGGGTGGGGGAGGGGGCAGGGGTGTCCGGGGGGGGGGTGTGGGGTCGGGGGGGGTGGTTGTGTGTGTGTTGTGTCTGGGGGGTGGGGGGGGGTTGGGAGGGGGGTGTGTGGGGGTCCACTGGGGGTTGGTGGGTATTGGGGTGGGGAACTGTGGAGGTGACGTGGGGGGGGGGGGGGGGTGGTAGGGTAGTGGGGGTTGTGGAGGGGGGCTGTGGGTGTGTTGTTCGTTGTGTTGTTGGTGGGGGGGTGGGGTTGGGTGGTTTTATATATATATTGGTTGTTTGGGTCGTGTTGGTGTGTGGGGGGTGTTGGCCCACGGGGTTGGGGGTGTGGCGGAGGGGGTGGTGCGTTGTGGTGGGGGGGGGGGATGGGGGTCTGGAGTTCGTGGGGGGGGGGGGGGGGGTGGGGGGGTGAGTGGGTGGGCGGGGGGGGGGCGGGGGGGGGGGGGTGGGGGGGGGGGGGGGGGGGGGGGGGTTTTGAGGGTGTATGGAGTAGGGGGGGTGGGGGTTGGCGGGGGTGGGGGGAGGCTGGGGTGGGGCTGGGGGGTGTGGAGGGGGTGGGGGGGACGTGAGGAGGTGGGGGGGGGCGGGGGGAGTGCTCCGGGGGAGGGGGGGGGGGGGGGGGGAGGGGCGGGTGGGAGGGAGGGGGGTAGGTGAGGCGCTGGAGGAGGGGGGGGGGGGGGGGGCGGTGAGTGGTGGGGAGGCTGGGGGGGTGGGTGGGGTAGGGGGGTGGAGGGGGTGGTAGGGGGGGTGGTGGTGGGGTCGGGGTGGGTGGGGGGTGCGGCGTCGGGGAGGGGCGGTCGGAGGGTTGTGTGGGGGGTGGTGGGGGGGGGTTAGGGGGGGTTTTGGGGGGTGGGGGGGGGGGTGGGTGGGAGAGGGTTGTGCGGTGGTTTGGTTTGTTTGTGGGTGGTTTGTGAGAGTGTGTGGTGCGGTGTTTTGGTGTTGTGGGGGTGTGTGGGGCAGTTGGGTGGGGCGGGGGAAGGTTGGGGGGTTGGGGGGGGGGGGGGGGGGGGGGGGTCTCCGCGTAGGGGGGGGGGGTGGTGGGGGGTGGGGGGGGGGATGGTGGACCAGTCTGGCGGGGGTGGACGGGGGGGGGAGTGGAGTGCGGGGGGGTGCGGGGGGGGGGGAGGTGAGGGGGCGAGGGTTGGGAGGGGGGGGGTGACGGTGGGTGGGGGGGGGTTGGTTGGTGGGTGTGGGGTGTGTGCGCGGGGGGGGGGGTGGGTTCGGGGAGGAGTGGGGGGGGGGGGGGGAAGGGGGGGGAGGGGGGGGTGGGTTGGGGGGGGTCGTGTTGTTTAGGTAGGGTGGTTGTTGTGGGGGTGGTGTGTGGGTGGGGGGACGTGGGGGTTTTGTGGTTTGGGGGGGGGGGTGTTTTGGTTTTTGTTGGTTTTTGGTTGGTTTATCTGTTTGAGGTTGTTTTTGGTTGTGTGTCGTTTTATTGTTTAGGGTTGGTTAGGTTTTGGTTTTATTTGTGTGTTTGTTGTTCCTGGTTGTGTTTTTTTGTTGTTTTGTTTTGTTTTTGGTTGTTTTTATTATTGTGTTTGTTTTTTGTTGTTTTGTTTTTTTTTTTTTGTTTTTTTTTTGTTTTTTGGGTTGTTTAGTTTTGTGTTTTTTGTTGTAGTTGATGTTTGTTTCTCTTTGGTGTTTTTTTTTTGTGTTTGGGTTTGGTTTTTTGGTTGTTCCGTTTTTTGTGTGGTTTTTGTTTGTTTTTGTTCTTTTTTATTGGGCGTTTTTGTTTTTTCCGGGTTTTGGCTTTTTTCGTTTTCAGACGTTGTATTTGTTTTTTTGTTTTGGTTTTTTGTTTATTTTGTTTTTTTTTTGGTTTTTTTTTTTATTTGTTCTTTTTTTTTTGTTATTTCGTTTTGTGTGGTTGTTGTTTTTTTGTTTTTGTTTTTGGGTTTTATTTGGGGGGTTTTATCGATCCGGGGCTGCGGGCTGTGTGGGTCGGGGTTGTGTTTGTGTTTTGGTTTTTGTGGTTTTTTTTTTTTGTTGGTTTTGTTTCTTTTTTTATTTTTATTGGTTTTTTTTTTTTTTTTTTTTGGTTTTTGAGTTTTGGTTCGTTTTTGTGTGTTGTATCGTTTTTTTTTGGGTGTGTTTCTTTGTTTGTTGGTTGTTTAGTGTGTGGTTTTTTGGTGTTGTGCTTGTGGTTGTGTGCGGGTGTTGTGTGTTTTGTGGTGTGTGGGTTGGTGGTCGGTGTGGGTTTGTGTTGGGTCGTTTTTTTGTTGTGGTTTGTTTCTTTGGGTTATTTGTTTTGTTTGGTTTTGTTGTCGGGTATAGTTTTGTGGCTGTTCGTTGTTTTTGTGTGTTAGTTGTTTTAGGGCCGGGCGGGGGAGGGTTGTTTGGTGGTGTCGTGGTTGTTTTAATGGTTGGGTTGTTTGGTTGGTTAGGTGGTGGTGGGTGTGGGGCGGTGGTGGTTGTTTGTGCGGGTTTGGGGTGTTGTTTGTGTTTCTTTTTGTGTTGTGTGTGGTTTGTGTGAGTTGGGGGTGGGTTTGGTGGGGGTGGTGGGTGGACGGTTGTTGATTGTTGTGTTTGTTGTTGGGGTTGGGGGGAGTGGGTGGGGTGTGGGGGGGACGACCGAGCTGGGGAGTGTTTGGGGGGGGGTATGTGGGGGAAGTTGGGGGTGGGGTGGGGCGGGGGGGGACCGGTGGGGGGTGGGGGGGGGGTTGGTGGGGCGGAGGCCGGGGGTGTGCTGGGGTAGGGGGGGGGTGGCGGTCGGGGGGGTGGAGGGGGGGTGGGGAGCCTGGAGGGTGGGGGTGGGGGGCGCGCGCGGGTGTGTGTGGGGGTGTGGGTCGGGGGGTGGGGGGGGGGGGGCGGGGGGGGAGGGTGAGTGGGTGAAGGGTGGGTGGGGGGGGTGGGGGGGGTGGGGCGGGGGGGAGTAGGGGGGGGGAGGGTGGGGGGGGGTGGTGGGCGCCCCGTGGGGTTGGTGGGGGGGGGGGGGGGGTGGGGGTTGGGGGGGGGGGGGGGGGGGGGGCGGGGGGGAGGGGGTGGGGGGTCGGGCGGGGTGGAGGTGGGAGGGGGTGGGGGGGGGGGGGGGGGTGGGTGGGGGGGGGGGGGGTGGTGGTGAGGGGGGGGGGTGCGGGGGGGGGGGGGGTGGGAGGGGGGGGGGGGGGGGAGGTGGGGGAGGGGGGGTCTAGGGGTGGGGGGGGTGGTGGGGGGGGGGGGGGGGGAGGGGGGGGGGGGGGGGGGGGGGGGGGCGGGGGGGGGGGGTGGGCGGGTGGGGGTTAGGGGGAAGTCGTTGGTTCTGGGTTTTCTGGGATGGGTTTGTGTTTTGGATGTTTTTTTTACGGGGTTGTGATGGTGGTTGGGGCTATAAGGGGGGGTTGGGTGGGTTTTTTTTTGGGGTTCGTTGGGGTTGGGGGGTGTGTGGTGGTGGTTGGGTTTTTCTTTGTTGGGGGGGTGTGTGGGGGTGGTGTTGGGGGTTTGGTGTAGTGAGGTGGTTGGTGTGGGTGTTGTGGTGGGGAGGGGTGGTGGGGTTGGTCGGTGGTTGGTGGGGTGTGGGGGTGGGGGTGGGGGAGATGGTCGGAGGGTGAGTGTGGGTGAGTGCTTGTTTGGTTGTGTTCTGGGTGTTGTTTTTTGTTTGTTGTGTGTTTGTGTGTTGTGTTTTGGTTGTTGGTTGTTGTGGTTTGTGTGGGTTGTTTTTTTTTGTTTTTTTTTTGTTGTTTTGTTTTTTTTTTTTTTTGTGTTGTGTGTGTTTTGTTTTGAGTTGTGTGTTTGTTGTTTTTTTTTTGTTTCGTGTGATTGGGTTGTTTGTTGGGTTGTTTTGGTGTTTTTTTTTGTTTATTTTTGGTTGGGGCGGGGTTTGTTGTGGTGGTTTGTTGTTTGGGTTTTTTTTAGGTTGTTTTGGTTGTTTGTTTTTTCCTTGGGTTGTTTTTGACGGTACCGGTTTGTTTGTGTGGGTGGAGTGTTGTAGTGGCTTGGCGTTGGTGGTGGTGTTTGATGTTTTTATGTTTTTTGTTTGTGTTGTGGGTTGGGTGGTTGTTGGGGGTTTGGCGGTTTTTTTTAAGTTTTGTTTTTTTTGTGTTGTTGTTTTTGGGTGTTTTCTTTTTTGTTTGTGATTGTCTGTTGTTTTTTTTTTTTTTTGTTTTTTTGTTTTTTTTTTTTTTTTTTTATTTTTTTTTTATTTGTTGTTTAGTTTTTTCGGTTTTTTTTTTTTTGTGCGTTTTTCGGTTGTTTTTTTTTTGTTTTTTTTTGTTTGTTCTTGGTGGTGTGTTATGTAGTTTTTGTTTTTTTAGTTTTGTTTTGTCTTGTTGTTGGTCTTTCTAGGTGATTTTGTTTGTGCGGTTGCTTTGTCGTTTGTGTTGTTTTTTGTCGTTGTTTTGTTTTTTTTTTTTCCCGGGTTTTTTTTTTTTTTTGTGTTTGTGTTGTTTAGGGCTTTTTCCTGTTGTTGTTGTTTTGTTTTGTTGTTGTTGTTTGTTGTTTTAGGCCGTTGTTTTTGTTTTTTTTTTTTTTGTTTTTTTTGTTTTTTTTGGTTGTTTTTGTTGTTTTTTTTTTGTTTGTTTATGCGTTATGTGTTGGTTTTTGTTTTTTTCTTTTTGTTTTTGGTTTTTTTTTTTGTTGGTTTTTTGTTTGTATGTTTTTGTTTGTTTTTGTTTTTTTGTGTTGTTCG
Organism: Tanacetum coccineum; assembly: GCA_026074375.1. Lineage (NCBI taxonomy): Eukaryota > Viridiplantae > Streptophyta > Magnoliopsida > Asterales > Asteraceae > Tanacetum > Tanacetum coccineum. The sequence continues at coordinate 44,719 of BQNB010029470.1, read as the reverse complement.
GTTTTTTTTGTTTTTTGTTTTTTTTTTTTTGTTTTTTTTTTTTTGTTTTTGTTTTTTTTTTTTTTTTTGTTGGTTTTTTTTTTTTTTTTTTTATATTTTGTGGTTTTTATTTGTTGTTTTTTTTTTTTTTTTTTTCTTGGTTTTGTTGTAAAAACTTTTGAAAACAAAAGAAAACTTGTGAAAACAAAAGAAAACGTAAGAAATCGTTCGAGAAATTAAGAAAACGTGCTAGAACGTGATAGAACTAAAACATGTGATAGTTCTTGGATCGTTTATAGCTCAGATTGGTTAGATCTTATATCTAGGATAATAATAACAATGAACTTAAAGAATATGCATAGCGGAAATAGCATAATGTACAAAGTTATTCAACAAGGTTTTTCTTTATTATCATACACTCCAAGCCCTAATATTATTTGATCAGAATAATACGATTACATCAATGAACTGTAACAGGATCAAGTTACCTTGACCTTGAGGCTAAACTACTAGGCGTCTACAATGAAACTTACGCCTAGACACACACACCTTTAGTCGACTACATTTTCTGTGCACACTTAAACTACATGCCTGGGACCTCCTTTTATAACATAAGGAGTCTAGGTTTACAAAAGATAACAATTAGAAAACAAATAAATCTTTTAAACTTTAAGTTTTATCTTCTAAATCTTCTATCTGAATAAGGAGATCTTCTAGAATCTTCAAAATCTTCCATCTTTTGAAGAATTCTAGCTTTGCGTTTAAGTCCTTTTGTTTCATTCCTGATAGAACTAAAACACGTGATAGTTCTTAAGATCGTTTATAGCTCAGATTGTTTAGATCTTATATCTAGGATAATAATAACAATGAACATAAAGAATATGTATAGCGGAAATATCATAAGAACATTGATATCATAATAAGGTTTTTCATCATTATCTTTGTTGATACAATGACAACTACAAGCCCCAATTCTACACGATCAACTGTAGAACGGTTACCTAGTCTAACAGGATCAATAAAACATTGATCTTGGGGTTAAAACACAACCAACCTAGGCGTCTACAATGAGACTTGACGCCTAGAACACACACACACTTTTCTGATGTTTACATTTTGACACATTTAAAACTACACGCCTGGGACCTCCTTTTATAACATAAGGAGTCTAGGTTTACAAAAGATAAGAATTAGAAAACAAATAAATCTTTTAAACTTTAAGCTTTATCTTCTAAATCTTCTATCTAAATAAGGAGATCTTCTAGAATCTTCAAAATCTTCCATCTTTTGAAGAATTCTAGCTTTGCGTTTAAGTCCTTTTGTTTTATTCTTTTATTCACTTTGTCTCATCAAATCAAGAATCCTAACAGAACGTCTAAAAACAGACAAAAACGCGCGAAAACAGACGAAAACGTGCGAAAACGCCCAAAAGCTGACGAAAATGCGCGAAAGCCGACGAAAACGCGCAAATGCGGACGAAAGCGTAAGAAAATGTCCAAAAACGGGCGAAAACGTGTAAAAACGTGCGAAAGCGGACGAAAACAGAAGAAAACGTGTGAAAACAGACGAAAACGTATGAAAACTTGCGAAAACATAAGAAATCGTGCGAGAACATAAGAAAACGAGCGAGAACGTCTAAAAAAGAACGAAAACGCGCGAAAACGTGCGAAAACAGACGAAAACATGCGAAAGCGTACGAAAACGTGCGAAAGCGGACGAAAACGTATGAAAACGTACAAAAACGTATAAGAACGTGCACAAACATAAAAACGTACAAAAACGTAAAAAAAACGCAAAAAATGTAAAAAAACGTAAAAACGTAAAAAAAACATACAAAATGTCAAAAAGGTTAATTAATTGCAATTTGGGCAAGATTTTCCAACTCTACAAAAAATGAGGGAGTGGTTAGTGTGCGTTTTAGTAAATTTACACTTTTGGTCCCTCCATGTTTTCTTTAATCTTAAATCTTGTATTTTTAATCTAATAAAATGGATGGTCTAGATTTGTCCCTTAGTATATAGGGAGAAACTAGTATGCAAAATAACTCACCTCATAATAGCTATAAGCTACTAAAACTTCATCACAAATACATTAAATATCATATTTATAAATCATTATGATATGTTTATTGATTATTTATCTCATTTTATATGTATATGATACCTAATTGCTTTCTATTGGCATGTTAAGATTGAATGAGGCTTTGGAACGGAAATACGCGGAAAAAGGATTCAGTTGGAAGAATTTCATGAAAATCTGTCTTTAAGATCTCTAAGGCGAAGAAGTTCTCTTGTCTCTACGCCATAGACAATATCAAGTACGAGGAAGTATTATTCGAGATCTCTGCGGCGTATGAGTGTTCCTGTCTCTGCACCATAGAGTGTATAAAGACCGTGACATTAATTTGACGTAGCATATACGGCGTAGAGATGTCTTTGTCTCTACGTCATAAACATGTGAGATGGCCAAAGAAATAGTAGAGGAAAGCTTCTACAGCATAGAGCTAAGTATGCGTCTACGCCGTATACAAGCTGAGAGAGCCAAAATTATACGATAAAAGACACACATTCCAGAGCTCGACTTAGGGTTTCAAAAGCGAATTTTCACACCTTTCAACCTGCATTCCAAAGGATAAGAAGACGCGATCCATCATCATTAGCTTGATTTGGTTTGATTATCGAACACTATATTTATCATTACTTTTGATACTTCCATTGTTTCTTATCTTTCAAACATGTTATAAGCTAAACAAAATGTGTTAGTGTTGGGCCAATTGGGTGCCTAATTATCTGTGCCTAGATTTTAACAGAAATTAGGCTAAATGTTGAAGACTCGCTGATGGACATCAGCAAGCAATGAAAAGACTCGCTGAAGCATAACTTCAACAAGCAACCTCAGACGTATTCAAGTCAAATGTCAAGGAAATTAAAGATTACTTGCAGACATAATCATCAGCTGGGATGGATATTATGTAGATGGAATACGCTGAAGGTTTGAAGAGAGTCAGTGGTGGCAATACCCTGATGATCTTGTTACTCTTTGAAGATAAACAAGTTGAACTTAACTCCTATCTCGAAGTGAATTTAGGCGAGATAATTTGATAAAGCAAAATGGCGGGACAAAAGTGTCTTTCGAATTAAAGTCTACCTAAGTACGGGTTGGTGAAAAAAGTGAACAGTTGGCAGAACTATTCACAAAAGTATGGGCGGGTCATTACCAAGAATGGACGTGCATTAAATGCAGTTGTACTTCACCACTGGATTCTTGACATGTCTCAACTACCCCCACTAAGCACTACTACGCAAACTAGTTTTTCCCACTAAAATTTTCCATGAAAAAAAACAATGTGAAATTTCACACGGAATACCCACAAATTATTGGAAATTTAGTGCAATTATGGGAATCGGATCATACTTGGAAATGGGTTTGGAGGTACGGAGTGTACACCCATTAAGTCACTGATTTTCCCTGACTCTTGTAGTGGTTAGAATTAAATGGCTGATTACAAACATTTAAGTGGCAGGTTTGACTACATTTAATATTTTGTAACAACTTTTGCCTATTTAAGTGGCAGCTTTGACTGCATTAATGACCATATATTTAATTTGGTCATGTAATCACTAATTCCTAAATTATGGAGGATAATTATGGAAGAGATTAATTGGCCATTAATCTCTCATTAATTTCATGAATAGTTTTTGAGTAAATCCCCTATAAATAGAGATCACAATTGCATGGAAAAACACACAGAAAACAAAAACACATAGAAACGCAGAGTTCTTGATCTGTGCCTAGAACAAGAACAAACACTTAGTTTTATCCCATGGAGGTATTCGAGATACCTAGGCATAGGGTCGAATAATCTTGTTTGGAAAGTGATTACACGACTTCAAGTGATATCCAGTAACCATCTTTGGTAATTAGCTAGGCTATTGATTATCTTTACCCTGACCACCAACAATCAAAGAAGATCATTTTGTGATAATCAATGGATGCTACTGCTACGAAACACATGGCTACAAACTTTGTCAAGCTTGACAAGTTTGAAGGGGTGGACTTTAGAAGATGGTAGAAGAAGATGCACTTCTTGCTTTCCAGCATGAATGTGGTGTATGTGTTGACTACTCCTATTCCTGAAGATGGTGGTGATGATGCAACCGTAAAACAAATCAGGAATGGGCCAAGTAGGACAATGATGACTATGTCTGCAGAGGTTTAATCCTCAATGATATGTCTGATTCTTTATTTGATATTTACCAGAATGTTGAATCTTCCAAAGAACTATGAGATTCCTTGGAGGCCAAATATATGGCTGAAGATGCATCAAGTAAGAAGTTCCTTGTTAGTAATTTCACCAATTACAAAATGACTGATTCAAGACCAGTTAAGGAACAATACAATGAACTTTTTGGTATACTTGGAAGGTTTACACAACATAAGATGAACATGGATGAGGTCATTCAGGTCTCTTGTATCATTGACAAACTCCCTCCTTCTTAGAAAGATTTCAAGCACACATTGAAACATCTCAAAGAGGAGTTAACTCTTGTTGAGTTGGGGCACTCATCTACGTATTGAGGAGTCCCTCAGGATGCAGGATAGTGACAAGCCAAAAGGCAACAGTGTTGATGGTCCTTTAGTTGTCAATATGGTGGAGCATAACAACTCCTTGAGGTACAATGAAAACAAGGGTAAACGTAAACATCATGATAACACAAGGGCTGATCCTAACAAAAAGTCCAAAGTGACTTGTTGGAAGTGTGGGAAACCTGGACACTTAAAAAGATTGCAAAGGTGTTAATGTTGGCAACAAAGCCAATGGTTCAGGCATAAAGGGTTCGGTGGATGGTTCATCCAACTCACTAAAAGGTCAGAATATGTTTAATAAATCTTTCCAGGTTTATTATGTTACATATGTATCTGAAGCTTACTTTGTGCAGGATGATGATGTTGCGTGGTGGGTTGACTCAGGAGTAACATTTCATGTGTGTAAAGATAGATGTTGGTTCAAGACCTATGAGTCGCTGAATGATGGATCTATTCTTCACATTGGAAATGAGTCAATAGCCCTGGTGTATGGACGTGGTTGTGTAGATCTTAATTTTAGTTCTGGAAAGATTATTTCATTGTTTAATGTTTTGCATGTTTCTAATATAAGGAAGAATTTGGTTTCTAGTAGTGTCTTGAATAATTGTGGTTATAAACAAGTGACTAAATCTAATAAATTTGTTTTATCCAAACATGGTGTGTTTATTGGTTTTGGTTATTTGAGTAATCAAATGTTCAGGCTTAATATTGTTAATGATAATATTGCTTCAGCCTTTATGTCAACCTCTAAACTGAATGATTCAATCCTATGTCATGCTAGACTGGGCCATATCCACTTTAAAAGAAAGCAAGATATGTCTAAGGACGGGTTAATCCCACCTTTTAACATGGACACTGAAAAGTGTAAGACTTGCATGCTAAACAAAATAACTAAGAAACCATTTCAAAATGTAAAACGTGAAACTGAAGTTTTAGAGCTGATCCACAGTGATTTATGTGATCTGCATGCTACTCCTTCAATGGGGAATAAAAGATACTTTGTGACATTTATTAATGATGCTTCTAGGTTTTGTTATGTTTATTTATTACATTCAAAAAATGAAGCATTAGATAAATTCAAAGTATTCAAAACTAAAGTTGAATTACAACAAGGATCCCAAATCAAAATATTTAGGACTTATAGGGGAGGTGAGTACATGGATACTCTGTATTTTCAGTCAGTTGGTATTACCCATGAAATGACTACCCCCTATACTCCACAACAAAATGGTATATCTGAAAGAAAAAATAGAGTACTAAAAGAAATGGTTAATTCCATGTTGTCTTACTTAGGACTAAGTCAAGGCATCTAGGGTGAAGCTATGTTAATAGCTTGCTATTTATTAAATAGGGTTCCCAATAAAAGGAACAGGATTACCCCTTATGAACTTTAGACTAAAAGGAAACCAAACCTGAACTACCTTAGGGTTTGGGGTTGTAGGGCAGTTGTAAGACTCTCTGATACAAAGCTAAAAACTTTGAGTAAAAGAGGCATTGAATGAATCTTTGTTGGATATGCTGAGCATTCCAAGGCTTTTAGGTTCTATGTCATTGAGGCTAAGTGTTGGGGAATTTGATGTGTGCTAAAACACACATCATTTATAACTCGGAAAACACTATTAATCAGACTAAAAACATGAAATATGCTTATTATTATAACAAATATGTTTGGTTTGTGTTTTTATGTCTTGCAGGTACTAAGGATTGAAAACAAAGCAAAAACAAGAATTTTCGGTTTTGATTCGATCAAGTTTTCTTATTATTCGAGATCAAGACAAAGTCATAAAAATTCCCTGAGCATGCCATTGGAAAGAGCGTGAAATTGCAAGTTCGACGGTATCCTAATTGTTTATTGGGACGACCCGTTACCCTTTATTATGGGTCGGGCCGACCCATACATACTAGAAGCCCATGATTACTTGTTAAATCGCGGCTCTCTGCTTCTCTAGCCTTATCATCTGTTTGGAGATATTTGGTCCCAAAACCAATTCTTGTGACAAACTTGCCCAAGCTGTTGGGGGGGAAGGGGTATAATGGGTCAGCCTATTATGAATCGGAATTTAGCAGCTCATGGAACAAATAAAGAAAAGAAGCCTGTGATATCAGTTGAGAGTTATACTTGGCACGTGATGATACACCTCCCTAAATTAAATCAAGTAGGCGCGTATGCACTCCCACTCGCACACATTAACATCTTGTTGGCCAATATTGGAGCAACATATGGCAAATCACTTCTTCTCAATTTATAGCACGGAATTTAAATTCATTTATTAAACACATGAACCACACGTGGCTCATAATAATTGGTGGATCGGGGCTATTTATTGCTGGCGGTTACAAGGTCTTATTTCCCAAGCAATGATTGGTGATCTCTTATCGGTTGAGGGCTTGTGACGAGGCGTAATCATTTGCTGATAATGGTTTAAGATTGCTGGCATGTGGGAGACCAACAAAGTTACAAATCTACCCTTGTTTTCTTGGCTTTGATTGGCTAGAGTACTAAAAGGACTAATTTACCCTCCCATCCTTTTGCTATTTAAAAGAGCACGCATATCAGACTTGAATAATTAGTTTTAGGATAGAAAAAAGTATGTAGGAGTAGAATTAGTTTTAGGAGTAGTGTAGTTAATTTAACTTATTGTATTTTAATTTAGCTTATTGTAGCTTTTTTCGCTTATTGTAATCGGATCTAGTAGCTTATTAATTGAAGATGTTTTGAAGATTTGTAGCTTATTCTATCTCTTTTATCTTTCTTTTCAATGTAGCTTTTTGACATAAGCTCTCCAAGTAGCTTATTTTTAAGAGCTTATTTTCTGAGCTTATTCGTTAATAAGCTATAAATCGGATAAGCTATAGTTAGCTTATTGGATTCATTTGCTTGTTTCTTTTATGAGTTTTGGTTCAAATAAGTTTTTAAATGAGCTTTTAGTTTGAGCTTATTTTCGTTTAAGGTCTTGTTGGATTTAACTCTCTTTCATGTAGCTTATTTCTTCATATCGAATAATCTTTCTTATGGCTTATTCGATCTAGATTTAGCTTAAATCTCTATGAGCTTTTAGATTGTTTGCTTATTTCATGTTTTATTTTTAGATCTAGCTTATATTGCTTATTCACTTTTAGATCTAGTTTTATAAATAGTTTTAAAAATAGTTTATAGTTTTAATCAAAGTTTTTTATATAGCTTATTTAGGTCTTAAAAAGAAGTTTTAGCTTATAGCTTATTTATCCTAATCTCTTGTTTTCTTGTCTTATCTCTAATTTCATCCTTCCATCACCTAAGGCCGAAGCTTAAGGGTCTTATAAGGTTGATAAATAGATAAAGTTTTGATCTTTTTGGTTTTTATGGAAGTAATTAGTAAATAAAGTTGACACTTTTACTTGCTAATTAGTGAAGTAGAAGCTTTAAAGTGATAAGCTTATTTGTTTATTAAGTTTGTAAGATCGGGTGGTTTTATATCATTGCGGTTCATCATTCGGTTTCAACTTCTTTCTCTTTTTCCTATTATTAGTGTAGTTTAATCTAGCTTAAAATGTTTATGCTTGCTTATTTGTTGATTAATATGCTTAGTGAGTAGTTTTCTCTTATGCTTGTTAAGTGTTAAATTGTTTAGTGAATTAAGTGTGATTAATAAAAAAAGAGAAATATTGATTAGTGATTTTTATATTACTTAGATTAATGTTTTAGTTATTCGAGCGGGCAAAATCCGTAAGAATAACTAGGCATTAATTTAGTAATCGATATCTTAATAAAATTTGCTTTCAATATAAGCCAACGTTGTGAGAAGATAATTTGTTAGAAAGATATTGATTTATCGATAAGGACTTAACTATATATTTAATTCACACTTAAGGATCTAAGCAATTCACTTAGCAAGCATATCTTTTTATATATATACTTAGTTTATTTGCTCGCTATTTGTTATCTAGTTTTCTTTAGTTTATAGTTTGTTTTTATTATATACGTAGTTTAAAAACCAAAAACCAAAATATTTGTCATTCAAGCATTAAATTGGGAATATTTTCGTGAATTTCAAATTCATCTCTCGTTGGGACACGACATCCGGAGGATAGACTATTACTTTTCCTAAATTTATTTTTATCCAACGTGATTACTTATATATTATATTACTCGACTAGTCTTTCGGGACGAATAAGTTTTTGGCGCCGCTGCCGGGGAGAGGTGTACGATCTACATGTGGTGTTGAAGTTAGTGCCTTGAAGATCCTTTCTTCGAAAAGTTTATTTTCGTACTTATTAAAAATATAAAAATCCAAAAATATTTTCCTTCTTATTTTATTTTTATTTTTTCTTTTTCTTTTAATAAAAATACCAAAAATATTTTTATTTTTATTAGTATTATATTTATAAAATATCTAAAAATATTCTCCTTTGTCATCTTATTTCAGTTAATTCTTATCTTCTTTACCCTCTTATCCGTTTAATTCTTCGACATATCTTCGTATAACCATTTTGGTTGCTCGTGGTGTGGAGGTCCGTTTAATGGTGGAAACTGTCCTGGCTGTATATTTTTTAGAGGGTATAGGATCCGGAAATGAGTTTGTCTATGACCCAAATCCTTGTTCTTATAATGAAACACTTAACTTCTTCAACCAACCTCCACAACACCAATACGAGACATACTCGTGTGAGTTGTGTGGAGATAGTCCTCACTCTGGATTTGTTTGTCAAACATGGCCCCCGTTTTGTCTATGAGCAGAGAGGACCCCGTTTGTACCACTCAAATATTTAGTATGCCAATCTTTCCATATTATTCTCTAAGTCAGCTACAACAGTTCGACTGTTGTGAGGTCTGTGGAGGTCCGCATTTTAGTTCAAATTGTCAAACTAGGAACCCGGTTTTATATGAACCCAATCCTTGTGAAAATTATGACTTTCCTTATTTTGACCAACCTTCACAGTTCACACCCTAACAGATTTCTCGAGCAAATTTGATGACATACATGATCGAATCTCAAGAACGATTCGACAAAACTCAAGAACAGATTATGATAAGAGAAATTAAACATGGATTTTCAAAATGAATTAAACCGTCTTCAGATGATGAACCTTATAAATTCTAATCAAGATCCTCCTGTTGACTTATATCATCATGAGGGGAGTGACAAGGGAGATAATAAGATCGACTCTCACAAGGGAAACTGAGGTTATTAGCACTATTCTCGCAAGGGAAATTGACGAATTCATAAAGTCTAGTTTTCCGATATCTCTTGTCACAATCACCAGGGAGTTTGTATGGTGACAATATGATAGTGATTTAGAGAATGATTATGCCTGCTAATATACCTTTCCCACACTGATGTTAGGGAAAGAAAATTTATATATCAACTTAACCTTTAGGAGTGCATTTTCTGAGACACCCGCTTAACGGGTTGATAGGTGAAAGTAAACTTTCAATCACTGTAGGGACATAGAAGAACTAGAACGTTTACTAGCCGATGACCCAGTCCCAGTCCTAAGGGTGTTTGATGAACCTTTAGGTGATGATACAAAACCTAGATCTTATGATGTGACTTTCTTAAACCTTCTCTTCGATTTTAATAATGATTTTATCTTATGTAATGATAATCCACTTTTTGATGAGGAGTTTGAGGACATTAGTAGCCTGGATCCCCTTGAGGGATCCTCAGTGTATTGATGAGTTCTTCCTTGCTTAGTCCACACACACTCTCGATCCTAAGCAGATTTGTTTAAGGGAAGTGGAAAGATTTGATCCTTTTTTCTCCCTGAAACAGTCGGGGAGAACGACGAGGGTGATGGAGACCCCTTCTTTTAGTTCTCATCATATGCCATCACCCCGTCTTGCTACATACTCACCTAAGGAGGTGATGTATCACTATTACCATCCTCACCTCACAACGGGTGATGCATTTGACCATGGACCTAGAGTTAAATAACCCTAGAGTCAAGCTATAGACTTGAACAAAAACAAGCGCTTCTTGGGAGGCAACCCGTGTTTTCTTCTTCTTTTTATCTTTCTTAGTAATAATATTATATTAGTTTAGTAGTAGTATTAGTAATGAATAAGTGTGGGGGAGTGCTTCTCTCCTTGTTGTGTTTTGTGGGTGCCCGGTTTTTGCTTGCAGGACTCCCTTTGATCTTGAAGACCTTCGTGCTTGTTTTTAATCCTCCAATCACGCGGTCTCTGATCATCTTCATGTTTATATCATGGGAATCCTTAAATCCTGATCATATATATATATATATCTGATTTTATTTCCCCTTTCACACTTGGAATTTTTTGCATTTGCCTTTTTCGTTCCTAAGTGTGGGAGTAAAATACGATATTTTTGAACATTGTGACCAATGTTCCATTCTAAGTGTGGGAGGGATTTCTGTCGAAATTGATCATGCCTGTTGCTTGTCTATGTCCCACGCAACCCCGTTTTAACCAAATTTTTGCTTAATTTAAAAAAAATGATGATAAAAAATTGATGATAAGGAAATAGAAAAATATAGAAATGTTAGTAATAAGTAGGCCCATAGAACGAAGGATATTTTGACTTGACCGAGTATTAAACTCTAGCTTTCCCCTTAGCTTTCGAGACTAAGCATTTGCTTAACTTTAAAATTTTGCAAAGAACGAAAAATGATAGAGTTGAATATAAGTTAGATGCTAAGCGTGGAGTAGTTGGATCTCTTTAGAGCTCATAGAGGTTAATTGTGGCCTTTTGCTCCCACTAGCTTACTAAACGTTATATAATTGTTAAATAAATAAAGTTACTTTGGTTTTTGCGATTTTTAGTTTAAATCCCTTCGTAGAGATTCCTTCTGGTGAAAGTAAGGTACACATCGAGGTTCTGTCAGTGTTGTGGGGAAATAGGCTACCGATTCGGACGGTTCGCGCCCGTTGTCTTGGTAGTTAAAAGACCACAGGACTTGAAATTTGGCTATAATAATAATAACAATAATGTGATAAACCGAAGCCGAAATAAGACCACTGCATCTTGTCGGTTAGGACGCCCGATGTTGCAGTCGTTTAAAGGATGGAGGTAATAATAATAATAAGAAGAACTGTGGGCTGATAAAAGTTTACTGTCTCTGGTCGGTTCACTCTCGATGTGGCAGTCTTTAAAAGAAGGCCCATAGTAATAATAATAATCTGAGACTAATAAAAGTTTAATGGCTCTGTCGGTTAGGACGCCCGATGTGTCAGTTGTTTAAAGGACCGAGGGATAATAATGTTGCAATAATAATAATAATAATAATAATAATAATAATCTGAGACTAATAAAAGTTTAATGGCTCTGTCGGTTAGGACGCCCGATGTGTCGGTCTTCAAAAAGGTCGAGGAAATTACAGAGGTCGAAATAAGACTACTGGCTCTGTCGGTTAGGACGCCCGATGTGTCAGTTGTTTAAAGGACCGAGGGATAATAATGTTGCAATAATAATAATAATAATAAAGCCAAATTTCAACTCCGGGGTTATCTAAATAAAGCCTCCGTCTCTGAACTCGTAGTTGAGTTGTTTCGGATGAAATAAAAAGGGTAACCCCTAAATCATGCGAAATTAGAACCTTAATGTGGACCTTATTCTCACCATATCGTCTCTTTATGAAAGGATTTCAAACTAATTATGGTCTAAACCGGGCACCTTTAGGATAATAAGGACATAATTTATTTGTCATCAATAATAATAATGCGTAAGTGGCTAGTGCGTACACAATTAGCATTTATGAGTAGTGTTAGCATCTAATCTTATATTTGGCTGTGATTTTGTTTTAAGCTTGGTTTGGGGATTGTGGAAATCAAGGATGACGAACTCCCGTTCTTTAAGCCTTTTAAATAATTTTATCTTAATTTTTATCTATTATTGAATAAAATGGTTAAAACGGAAGCGTTTTTGAAATAAATGATTTTTGAACCTTCTTAATGGACCTTTTATGTTCTTGTTTGATTGTGAGGGGTCATAAGTTAAGGGGGGGTTTAATTATTTATTTTCGGGCGTGTTTTATAAACATTGCGTGTGGGACCAGCAATGGCTAAGTGTGAGGGAATTTGATATGTGCTAAAACACACATCATTTATAACCCGAAAAACACTATTAATCGGACTAAAAACATGAAATATGCTTATTATTATTGCAAATATGTTTGGTTTGTGTTTTTATGTCTTGCAGGTACTAAGGATTGAAAACAAAGCAAAAACAGAAATTTTTGGTTTCGATTCGATCAAGTTTTCTTATTATTCGAGATCAAGACAAAGTCATAAAAATTCCCCGAGCATGCCATTGGAAAGAGCGCGAAATTGCAAGTTCGACGGTACCCTAATTTTTTATTAGGCTGACCCGTTACCCGTTATTATAGGTCGGGCCGACCCATACATACTAGAAGCCCATGATTACTTGTTAAAGCACTCTAGCCTATCATCTGTATGTAGATATTAGGCCCAACATTCATGTGCAAAACTTGGCCCAGCTGGTTGGAGTATAATGGGCTCAGCCTATTAATTGAATGAAATAGCCGGCCATGGAACAAATAAAGAAAAGAAGCCTGTGATATCAATTGAGAGTTATACTTGGCACGTGATGATACACCTCCCTAAATTAAATCAAGTAGGTGCGTATGCACTCCCACTCGCACGCACTAACATCTTGTTGGCCAATATTGGAGCAACACGTGGCAGAGCACTTCTTCTCAATTTATAGCATGAAATTCAAATTCATTTATTAAACGCATGAACCACACGTGGCTCATAATAATTGGTGGATCGGGGCTATTTATTGCTAGCGATTACGAGGTCTCATTTCCCAAGCAATGATTGGTGATCTCTTATTGGTTGAGGGCTTGTGACGAGGCGTAATCATTGGCTGATAATGGTTTAAGATTGTTGGCATGTGGGAGACCAACAAAGTTATAAATCTACCCTTGTTTTCTTGGCTTTGATTGGCTAGAGTACTGAAAGGACGAATTTACCCTCCCATACTTTTGCTATTTAAAAGAGCACGCATATCAGACTTGAATAATTAGTTTTAGGATAGAAAAAAAGTAGGTAGGAGTAGAATTAGTTTTAGGAGTAGTGTAGTTAATTTAGCTTATTGTACTTTTAGTTTAGCTTATTGTAGCTTATTTCGCTTATTGTAATCGGATCTAGTAGCTTATTAATTGAAGATGTTTTGAAGATTTGTAGCTTATTCTCATGGCTTATTCTATCTCTTTTCTCTTTCTTTTTTTATGGCTTTTCGACATAAGCTCTCCAAGTAACTTATTTTTAAGAGCTTATTCATTAATAAGCTATAGTTAGCTTATTGGATTCATTTTCTTGTTTCTTTTATGAGTTTCGGTTCAAATAAGTTTTTAAATGAGCTTTTAGTTTGAGCTTATTTTCGTTTAAGGTCTTGTTGGATTTAACTCTCTTTCATGTAGCTTATTTCTTCATATCGAATAAGCTTACTGATGGCTTATTCGATCTAGATTTAGCTTAAATCTCCATGAGCTTTTAGTTTGTTTGCTTATTTCATGTTTTATTTTTAGATTTAGCTTATTCTATTTAGTTTTCAATTAGATCTAGTTTTCATAAAAGTTTTAAATTAGCTTATTAGTCTAGATCTACTAGCTTTTAGCTTTTCTATTTCAAAATACTTGATATTTTGGAATTTAAGCTCTTAGCTTATAGCTTATTTGTCCTAATCTCTTGTTTTCTTGTCTTATCTCTAATTTTATCCTTCCATCATCTAAGGCCGGAGCTTAAGGGTCTTATAAGGTTGATAAATAGATAAAGTTTTGATCTTTTTGGTTTTTATGGAAGTAATTAGTAAATAAAGTTGACACCTTTACTTGCTAATTAGTGAAGTAGAAGCTTTAAAGTGATAAGCTTATTTGTTTATTAAGTTTGTAAGATCGGGTGGTTTTATATCATTGCGGTTCATCATTCGGTTTCAACTTCTTTCTCTTTTTCCTATTATTAGTGTAGTTTAATCTAGCTTAAAATGTTTATGCTTGCTTATTTGTTGATTAATATGCTTAGTGAGTAGTTTTCTCTTATGCTTGTTAAGTGTTAAATTGTTTAGTGAATTAAGTGTGATTAATAAAAAAAGAGAAATATTGATTAGTGATTTTTATATTACTTAGATTAATGTTTTGGTTATTCGAGCGGGCAAAAGCCGTAAGAATAACTAGGCATTAATTTAGTAATCGATATCTTAATAAAAGTTGTTTTCAATATAAGCCAACGTTGTGAGAAGATAATTTGTTAGAAAGATATTGATTCATCGATAAGGACTTAACTATATATTTAATTTACACTTAAGGATCTAAGCAATTCACTTAGCAAGCATATCTTTATATATATATATATACTTCTTAGTTTATTTGCTCGCTATTTGTTATCTAGTTTTCTTTAGTTTATAGTTTGTTTTTATTATATACTTAGTTTAAAAACCAAAAACCAAAATATTTGTCATTCAAGCATTAAATTGGGAACATTTTTGTGAATTTCAAATTCATCTCTCGTTGGGACACGACATCCGGAGAATTGACTATTACTTTTCCTAGTCTTTCGGGACGAATCAGTTATCCCAAAAGACATGAACTTCAAAAGCAAGGAGACATCTTGTAGATGTCCAAATGAAAATGTGCTAAGTTTCCACTCTAGGAAGGTCACCTGAAAAGCATGATAAAAACGGTCAACTATTGAAAACAGTTGGTGACCTCACAGGATTATGTACACAAAAATAGTTTTATAAAGAGTATATGTCCAAATACAGTTTTCCAAATCAATACCAAGTTGTCATAATAAGTCAAGAATCTAGAATGACTCGACTTTCCAAAAATAGTTCCCGTTACCCAAGGTAACGTAACACAAATCAATGTATATGTATGCTATAGTGTTTATGCGAGGCACTACTTAAACGCATTCAGCCTTCCAGTTCCATAGTTCCATTCACCCAGTGTAGCAATCCCTACACTAACATAAGTTGCAAGTTCGACAAGTGTCACAACACAAGTCTTATTTCCTAATACTATGCACCCCGTTTATGGTGGGAGTGATGAGGGGCTAATCTCCTAATAGCGTTATCCATAAGTACTAACGTCTCAATCCCGTTGAGGGGGATATAGTGAGCTAAAAGTAGTGACGGGTTCCAAGCATACTACAACATACATATCAAGTTCAAGTTCAACACGTTTTTCAAGTTCAACAAGATCAATCAAGTTTAATCAGTTCAACACAAGTTCAATAAGTTCAAGCATGCTCAAAAGTTTAAAAACTTAAAGTATGAGTATAGCAATTTAAATACGACACATCATGCTTTCCACCCTAAAATCGTTTAAAACGGTAAAAGAGGGGATGTGAGAACTCACCTTATGAGTTATGAGTAATGAGTACAAGTCTCAACAAAAACCAAGATCACTAGGCAACCCAAACGAACGCGTGACCTTCTACCCGGGACCTAAGGCAAGTAATAATACCTATGAGATCCTATATGATATGCTCGAACTAATTTTAAGGTTCATTTGTTAAGTCTTACGTTCACAATTGTTTCCAAAATCACTTTTATCACAAAGCGCAATTACTACAAATTTGACCCAAATTTCTCATCACTTCAAGTATATATTTGACCAAGTTAACAAAAGTTTCTGATCAAGCTATTTCTCTGTGTTAGATGTGTCCATGAATTTTCCTAAATTTTATTAAGGACTTATACCCGACTCCAAAAATGGCGAAATCTGGACATACCAAAGTATATTGAATGGCAGAGGGACTATACCAAGATTTTATGGTTAGGTCCAATTGGATACTTTAAATAAAATATATAAGTACTTCGTATATCAGTTTCAAGCAAAGATGTGCCCTAGTTTATGATTTATAGATCAAATACCACAGAGTTCAAAACAAATTTTTTGGCAGATTTGACATCTTACACCATTTTGCAAATTTCATTAACCAAACTACCTCAACTATTTACAAATCTTATATTTTTTAAAACTAGACTCAGAGTACTTGATTTTAGACTCTTGAACCATGTCAAAACACTCATTTATCATCAACTTATACCCTATTCAATATGACCTAAAGATGAAATAGTGGGCTGATTGAAATATAACTTTGACTAAAACAAGTCCAACTACTAACCCATCATGCAAAAACGACCCAACCAAGTATAAATACCATATCAAACACCATTTTAAAGTTCTAAAAATCTCTTATATGTATTTTAACTTGTAGGTTATTGTGTATAACTAGACATGCAAGAAAAATATGCAAAGATGAAGTTTTGAAGATTCTTGGTGCAAGATCAACACAAGTAATATTACACCAAGATTTTTACCATACAAACCAAAGTGAGAACAAGAGAACCAATCGAGAGCTGAGATGATATAATTTCTTGTTGGTAGTCTTCTAAACCTTCTTGATCAAAACCCTTAACACACTAGTAACTAGATGATCATAACACATAGATTGGATGATCACCATACGCAAACACCTTGAAATACTATATGTTTAGAAATTTTAGGGGCTGAGATGGTGAAGAACTGGAGAGGAGAAGAGTTATCTTGGTGAAAACTTTAGCGAAAATGAGAAATGAGAGTTTGTGAGGTTTATATACTAGTTAGGATTAGATGACAAGTGTTACTAAACTTAACATGTGTTAAGAGGTGTTAGATAAGGTGGATGGGTATGTGTCACTCAAATGGAGAGGTTTAGTGGTGTTATAAATTATTTTTTTATTTTTTTAATACTTAGTGTATATATTATGTAGCATGCATACGTTGTAAGTATTTGGTAAATACATAACTTTTAAAATAGTATTGTAAGTTTGTTAAATTATTTTTTCCCATGTGTTTTGACATTGTTATAATATTTTGTTTGAGCATATCGTTGGTCATCATGACCGTTAACTAGGATCATTAGGTCAAAGGTGCGTTCGTGTAACTAGGGTTCCTACGAAAGTGAGCGATAAATGCTATAATGATATGACCACATAAAAGTGACTCCACAAATAATTAAAAGAGTCAATTATCATACGTTTGCTTTTTGGTTACTGACCTCAAAATTGATGGATGTCACAGTTTTCCCCCGTTATAGGGAATTTCATCCCGAAATTTCAGTCGCTCGTCCTAAGTCGTAGCACTCGTGAATAGTTGCGAATACTTACGCTTCGTATTGTTTTCTCGTTCCCAAGTAAATTCTGGTCCTCGTCGGGAGTTCCAACGAACTTTCACAATGGAAATCCTACTTTGCTTCAGCTTCTTGACCTCTCGGTCCATGACTTAAATAGGTTCTTCAACAAAGCCTAGTCCATTATCGATCTTAATTTCTTCTAGCGGTACGTGTAAGTTTACGCCAGCCATGTATTTCTTTAGGTTTGACACGTGAAACGTGTCGTGAATGCCTATGAGTCCTTGCGGTAGATGCAATTGATAAGCTACAGGACTGACTCGTTTGACAATCTCAAATGTTCCTACGTATCTCGATGAAAGCTTGCTTCTCTTACCGAAACCTACTACGCCTTTCCAAGGCGATACTTTGAGTAGTACCTTATCTCGAATATCGAACTCTAACAGCTTTTGCTGATTGTCAGCATAGCTCTTCTGGCGATCTCGCGCAGTCTTTAGTCTTTCTTTGATTTGAACAATCTTATCGGTAATCTCCTGGACAATCTTTGGTCCAATTAGCTTGCTTTCTCCTACTTTTGCCCAAGCTATGGGCACTCGACATTTCCTTCAGTACAAAGCTTCAAATGGTGCACACTTTATGCTCGAGTGGTAACTATTGTTGTAGGGAAATTTGACTAATGGTAGATGAGTATCCCAGTTTCCACCAAAGTCAATTGCACATGCTTTAAGCATATCATCCAAAGCTTGAATGGTACGCTCACTCTGACCATCGATCTAAGGATGGTAAGCAATACTCATATCCAGTTACGTTCCTAATGCTTTTTGTAGTGATTGCCAAAATCGTGATGTAATCGACTGTCATGATCAGATACGATTGACACAGGCACATCGTGCCTTGCTACGATCTCGTTAATGTACAGTCTTTCAAACCTTTCCATCTTATAATCTTCACGAGTAGATAAGAAATGCGCAAATTTGGTCAATTAATCGACAATTACCCAAATCGTGTCGTATCCGCTACTGGTTCTCTGTAACTTGGTTATGAAATCCATAGTGATCTTCTCCCGCTTCCACTTGGGAATCTCTGGTTGCTGAAGCAATCTCGAGGGTTTTTGGTGTTCTGCTTTGAATTTTGAGCAAGTCAAACACTTACTAACATACATAGAAATATCTTTCTTCATTCCCTACCACCAATATAAGTCTCGTAAATCATAGTACATCTTTTCTGCTCCAGGATGTACATAATACTTTCTAGCATGGGCATCATCCATGATCAAAGTTCTCAAATTGCTATATGCTGGCACCTAAATTCGTTCCACAAAATACAATCTGCCGTCGTCTTTCCTTTCAAACTATTTGTCTAGGCCTCGCAACATTTCTGCCAGAGTATTGATGTCCTTGGAAGCTTTGCTCTGAGCTTTTAGTATCCTAGCCTTAATGCTCATAGCTCCAGCTCGTCTCGGTTTCATCTATTCCTTTCTGCTCAATGCATCAACTACTACGTTCGCTTTACCTAGATGGTAGTGAATCTCGCAGTCATAAATGCTAAAAGTTCTATCTATCATTTCTGACACATATTTAACTCTTTCTAATCAAAGATGTGCTGAAGGCTCTTATGATCACTATAGGTAACACTCTTTATTTTGTGTAAATAGTATCTTCAGATTTTAAGAGCAAATACTACTGCGCCCAACTCTAAATCACGAGTGGTGTAATTCTTCTCATGGATTTTGAGTTTTCTAGATGCGTATGCTATCACTTTGTTTCTCTGCATCAACACACTACCAAAACCTTGGTTTGATGCGTCACAATAAACTACAAAATCATCTGCGCCTTTGGGAAGTGTCAGAATCGGGGCATCACACAACATATCCTTCAGCGTCTGAAAAGCATTTTCTTGTTCATCACCCCACTCAAACTTCGTATCTTTCTAAGTCAATCGGGTTAGAGGTTTTGCAATTTTCAAGAAATTTGCAATAAATCGCCTATAATATCCTGCCAGTCCTAGAAATGAACGGATATCTGTTGGGGTCTTCGGGGGCTTCCAGTTCTTTACTGCTTCAATTTTGCTAGGATCCACATGAATACCTTCACTGTTCAATACATGTCAGAGAAAATGAACCTTTTGTAGCCAAAATTCACATTTCAATAATTTTCCGAGCAGCTTTTCTTTCTCAAGCGACTCCAATATCATCTTTAGGTGAACTTCATGCTCATCTTTAGACTTTGAATATATCAGGATTTCGTAAATGAAGACGATGACAAACTTGTCAAGATACGGCTTACATACGTGGTTCATAAGGTCCATGAATACCGCATGAGCGTTAGTCAAACCGAAAGGCATGACTGTAAACTCAAAATGTTTGTATCTCGTCCTGAATGCAGTTTTAGGAATATCTTCTTCGCATACTCTCAACTGATGATAGCCAGATTGAAAGTCTATCTTTGAAAAATACCATGACCCTTGCAACTGTTCGAACAAGTCATCGATCCTGGGAAGAGGGTAGCGGTTCTTAATAGTCAGCTTGTTTAGTTCTCGATAATCAATACACATATAGAATGAACCATCTTTCTTCTTAACTAACAACACTGGAGCTCCCCAAGGGTTGACAGTTCTACCATGTCCAAAAGGAATCAAATCGATGATAAATGTATGGCCTTCTAGTTCTAGTCTACAACCACGAACAATCTTATTGGTTTCTACTTTAACGTCATTTGTTATTTCAATCTCGTAACTAAGGTTTATAATATTAGGTTTCACGTGAATCAAAGGCAAGAACTTGGTCGAAATAAAACTAAAATCAGCACCGAAATTGAATATTACTGCAGCAAAGTGATCGTTCCAAGAAAAAGTACTCGCCACGACGTTCAGCTCTTGCTGGACTTCATTAGCAGCAATGGCAAAAGCTCTACCACGGGCTGGTTTCCATTGTTCCTCTAATTTCAGGAGCTAGACCCCGAATGTAGCGATCAATACGCTTGCTTTTCGGAGTGACCATGTGCGGCACTAGTCTAGCCAACTCATAAAATCGGGCTGTGTACTTATCAGCATCAGTTCCAATGATAGTACAATTCTAGAATTCTTCCTCAGATTTCTAGACTGCATCATCCTAATAATACTCTTCCATCAACAACTTCTTTAGGCCTTCTCAAAGTAAATCCATCACAGCTTCCCGACCCCTGACAGGAACCATATTGTTCTGCCTTGTCAGGGTTCAGCCTTGCAGCATATAGGTTGCGAACTCAACTTGGCTTTCTGCTGGGCACTTGATAATGTGGAGCACAGACTCCATGCCTTCTAGCCATGATAGTAGGCCAACTACACCTTCTGTGTCGAAGAACTCCTTGGCACCACAAGACCTGAATGTCTTGTAACTGAAACATTGAGTGTTGCCTGTTTGGTTTTTCCTTATCTCTCTCGCTTCAACTTAGGGTCGTTGGCATTTCAATAGCGTATACTTCTTATAACTTCTCATAAGTTACATCAATTAACGGTCTCAATTTCTGAAGAACAAAGCTTGTATCTGCTATAGGTTCGTATGGTACGGATGTACCTTGATTGGTTTCCATGATTTGTTCCTGAGTTGCGCGTGTTTCCTCTTAAGAATATGGTTTTAAAAATTGTCCACAACATTTATTTGAGTAATTACTTTGACCAAAGTATAATCCGGGTAGTATACTCATATATGATGCAGTTTGAAATTTAATGAAATAATAATTGTTCAAACAGAGATGCGACAAAAGTTTATATAGAGAAAAAGATAAATGTTCTCACATATTTAGTTTCAAATCTTCCATAATAGTTGTCATCCAATAATATGTCTGCGAAAAGTTCGTATTTCGTTGTAACTTACAACAAGGCTGGTTTCCCAACATAAATCATAATAAAAAGGTTTTTGACCAAAAATGTATTTCAAGTAACAAAAAATAATTTTTAATTTTTTTTAGAAAAGTTGAAGTCGAAATAATGATTTTGAAATTTTGAGTCGTAATAAAGTTTTTCAAAAATTTGAAGTCATATTAACCAAACACAATGAAACCGATTGAAAAGAAATTTATATTTTGTCAATAAAACAATTTTTCTGAATGTGGGTTGAATAATAATATTCAACAAAATTTGATGTTTACATGTGCCTTATAATACATAATTTTTGACTCTAAATGATGTAGCCGTTGAAAAATACTAGTTCATCATGTTTTAAAAAGAAGTGTTCAAAAAGTATCTCACTTATACATGTTTTGTTACCAAAGGACTTCGACTCGTCCAAATAACTACCATCTCCGAAACACAAACGCCAGGACGAAAATTGTTATCATGGTTACACAATTAACCAATATCAAGTATAAGGTTCTCGTTATCGTATCAATCCTTTTATCTTAAAAGGAGTCTTCCATGCGATGGTCATACAACCAAACAACTAGAGTGATAACACTCCTAAGTGAATTGCTCCTAGGGAAACTAATGACGTAACCCGTCAAATCGAATGTCTTCAAGAACAAAAAGTTTAAGTAACAGGTTTCCACGATAAAAACGATGTCAATCCACATAGTGGATGATAAATAGTCATTTGCAATACGTATGGTAGGGTCATATACCCTATTAAATGCCAGAATTGGCGCGGGGAAAACGAGTTTTGTGTCATATTGAGATCGAATTATGACCGAGGTAAAAGTATGCTTAGAAACATAGCGTAATGATAATAGCATAAAAATACTACGAGCGTAGAAAGTATCCAAATCACATCATCCAAGCCTCGCCCATCCTCGAGCAAATTCTTCAAAGGTCTTAAGCCATGTAGCAACTTGAAGCTTAATTTCACAACTCATCAAACAAGAACTGTCATGAACTTAAGCTAGAAGTTGGTAAAAGGCTCAAAGTTTTTAAAAAATTAACTCAACTTTGGGGTCGCTCATAAATAAAATCTTGAATCACTGGACACGATGTTTGCGAACGAGCAAAGAATGCTTACATTCGCAGCTAAAATGGTTGGCTTAATAGTATGACGAGATAAGACAGATTCGTGACCGAAATATAGGTCAACGTAGCTCTAAGAGTGAAAGAACGAACGTCTCTACATGTCGTGCATAGTAGTTCACCTACTGCTCGCCTCGAGCTCTGACTCAGAATCTATCTACGAGTACTCATCAAGGTCTTATGCAGGGTAAGGATGTGAAGAGTAGTTAAGTGTACATCGCGACTCACTCACGGAATTGTTAACATGCGAAGACAATCTATGGGACATACTGTGACTGTAACGGTGTCCGTAATAACAATGTGCTTAAGAACAGTATGACAACTATAACGACAGTAACTGACGTGAAAGCAAACTCGGAACATAAATGGATCAATCAAAATAAGCATGATGTACTAAACTCAAATAGTGGACATCTAAAAATATACAGTGTATGATGCACATAACTCCTAGTATGCTTTTCAATCACCAAAGTAGAAAGTTAGTTTTTAAACTTGTTTAAAATAATGACTATACACAGTGTTGCATGATACTCCCTAAATTAGACAAAGTTGATCAAGTTATGTCTAATGAGGTCTAATGATGCAACCGCTCGGAGTAGTCGACTCGTTTCATGTTCGGTGTTTTTAGAAAAAGAAAATCATTTTGGTTATAGTTCGGATTTTTTTTAAAACCTGGCGTTCTCTATTACCTTAGGCTCTGATTACCAATTTGTCACACCCGCTAAAGTGGAAATGCGAGGTGCAACATATTAATAAACATCACACAAGATGATAGACAAAACACCATACATGAATTAAGTTAAAAGAAAACTATCCGAATTACAACATTTCCAAGTACAAATTTAAAAAGTACAACTTAACATAAGTTGTTTTAATCTTTCAAACATGGTTATCCCAAAGTACATGAACTTCGAAAGCAAGGAGACATCTTGTAGATGTCCAAATGAAAATGTGCTAAGTTTCCACTCTAGGAAGGTCACCTGAAAAGCATGATAAAAACGGTCAACTATTGAAAATAATTGGTGAGCTCACAGGATTATGTACACAAAAATAGTTTTATAAATAGTAGATGTCCAAATACAGTTTTCCAAATCAATACCAAGTTGTCGTAATAAGTCAAGAATCTAGAATGACTCGACTTTCCAAAAACAGTTCCCCTTACCCAAGGTAACGTAACACAAAGTACGATGCACATAACTTCTACTATGCTTTTCAGTGACCAAAGTGGAAAGTTGGTTTTTAAACTTGTTTAAAATAATGACTATACCCAACGTTACAGGATACTCTCTAAATTAGACATAGTTAATCAAGTTATGTCTAATTGAGGTCTAATGATGCAACCGCTCATAGTAGTCAACTCGTTTCATGTTCGGTGTTTTTAGAAAAAGAAAATCATTTTGGTTATAGTTCGGATTTTTATTTTTTTTAAAACCTGGCGTTCTCTATTACCTTAGGCTCTGATTACCAATTTGTCACACCCCACTAAAGTGGAAATGCGAGGTGCAACATATTAATAAACATCATACAAGATGATAGATAAAACACCATACATGAATTAAGTTAAAAGAAAACTATCTGAATTACAACATTTCCAAGTATAAATTTAAAAAGTACAACTTAACATAAGTTGTTTTAATCTTTCGAACATGGTTATCCCAAAGTACATGAACTTCGAAAGCAAGGAGACATCTTGTAGATGTCCAAATGAAAATGTACTAAGTTTCCACTCTAGGAAGGTCACCTGAAAAGCATGATAAAAATGGTCAACTATTGAAAATAATTGGTGAGCTCACAGGATTATGTACTCAAAAATAGTTTTATAAATAGTAGATGTCCAAATACAGTTTTCCAAATCAATACCAAGTTGTCGTAATAAGTCAAGAATCCAGAATGACTCGACTTTCCAAAAACAGTTCCCCTTACCCAAGGTAACGTAACACAAATCAATGTATATGTATGCTATAGTGTTTATGCGAGGCACTATTTAAACGCATTCAGCCTTCCAGTTTCATAGTTCCATTCACCCAGTGTAGCAATCCCTACACTAACATAAGTTGCAAGTTCGACAAGTGTCACAACACAAGTCTTATTTCCTAGTACTATACACCCCGTTTATGGTGGGAGTGAGGAGCAGCTAATCTCCTAATAGCGTTATCCATAAGTACTAACGTCTCAATCCCGTTGAGGGGGATATAGTGAGCTAAAAATAGTGGTGGGTTCCAAGCATACTACAACATACATATCAAGTTCAAGTTCAACAAGATCAATCAAGTTCAATCAGTTCAACACAAGTTCAATAAGTTCAAGCATGCTCAAAAGTTTAAAAACTTAAAAGTATGAGTATAACAATTTAAATATGACACATCATGCTTTCCATCCCAAAATCATTTAAAACGGTAAAAGAGGGGCTGTGAGAACTCACCTTATGAGTTATGAGTAATGAGTACAAGTTTTGACAAAAACCAAGATCACTAGGCAACCCAAACGAACGCGCGACCTTCTACCCGGGACCTAAGGCAAGCAATAATACCTATTAGATCCTATAAGATATGCTCAGACTAATTTTAAGGTTCATTTGTTAAGTCTTACGTTCACATTTGTTTCCAAAATCACTTTTATCACAAAGCGCAATTACTACAAATTTGACCCACATTTCTCGTCACTTTAATTATTTATTTGACCAAGTTAACAAAAGTTTCTGGTCAAGATATTGCTCCAGGTCAATACTCCATGTCTTAGATGTATCCATGAATTTTCGTAAATTTTATTAAGGACTTATACCCGACCATTTATACCCGACTCCAAAAATGGTGAAATCTGGACATAACAAAGTATATTGAATGGCAGAAGGACTATACCAAGGTTTTATGGTTAGGGCCAATTGGATACTTTAAATAACATATATAAGTACTTCGCATATCAGTTTCAGGCAAAGATGTGCCCTAGTTTATGATTTATAGATCAAATACCACAAGAGTTCAAAACTATTTTTTTGGCAGATTTGACATCTTACACCATTTTGCAAATTTCATTAACCAAACTACCTCAACTATTTACATGTCTTATATTTTTGAAAACTAGACTATGAGTACTTGATTTTAGACTCTTTAACCATGTCAAAACACTCATTTATCATCAACTTATACCCCATTCAATATGACCTAAAGATGAAATAGTGGGCTGATTGAAATATAACCTTGACTAAAACAAGTGCAACTACTAACCCATCATGCAAAAACGACCCAACCAAGTATAAATATCATATCAAACACCATTTTCAAGTTCTAAAAAGCTCTTATATGTATTTTAACTTATAGGTTATTGTGTATAACTAGACATGCAAGATAAATGTGCAAAGATGAAGTTTTGAAGATTCTTGGTGCAAGATCAACACAAGTGATATTACACCAAGATTTTTACCATACAAACCAAAGTGAGAACAAGAGAACTAATTAAGAGCTGAGATGATATAATTTCTTGTTGGTAGTCTTCTAAATCTTCTTGATCAAAACCCTTAACACACTAGTAACTAGATGATCATAACATATAGATTGGATGATCACCTTACACAAACACCTTCAAATACTATATGTTTAGAAGTTTTAGTGGCTGAGATGGTGAAGAACTAGAGAGAAGAAGAGTTATCTTGGTGAAAATTTTAGTGAAAAATAAGAGAAATGAGAGTTTGTGAGGTTTATATACTAGTTAGGATTAGATGACAAGTGTTACTAAACTTAACATGTGTTAACAGGTGTTAGATGAGGTGGATGGGTATGTGTCACTCAAATGAAGAGGTTTAGTGGTGTTATAATTTTTTTTATTTTTGTTAATACTTAGTGTATATATTATGTAGCATGTATAAGTTGTAAGTATTTGGTAAATACGTAAAGTAATGTAAATACGTAACTTTTAAAATAGTTTTGTAAGTTTGTTAAATTATCTTTTCCCATGTGTTTTGACATTGTTATAATATTTTGTTTGAGCATATCGTTGGTCATCATGACCGTTAACTAAGATTATTAGGTCAAAGGTACGTTCGTGTAACTAGGGTTCCTAAGAAAGTGAGCGATATATGCTAAAATGATATGATCACATAAAAGTGACTCCACAAATAATAAAAGAGTCAATTATCGTACGTTTGTTTTTTGTTACTAAAGAGGTTGTTCAGCAACCTGAACCTGAGCTTAGAAAAAGCAAAAGGAATAGGACTCTAAAGGATTTTGGACTTGAATTTCAATTATATTTAATTGAAGGAACAAGGGATGAGGTCTCTGACCAACACTCCTATTGCTTTAATGTTGAGTATGACCCCAAAACATTTGATGAAGCAATGAAGTCCCAGGATGTTGCTGTCTGAAAAGAAGCAATTAATGATGAGATGGACTCCATCATGCGCAACAACACTTAGGTGTTGCCTGATCGACCTCCAGGTTGCAAACCTCTTGGTTTCAAATGGATCTTCAAAAGAAAACTAAAGGTAGATGGAACTATTGAAAAGTTTAAGGAAAGGCTGGTCATTCAGGGCTTTAAACAAAAGTCAAGATTAGACTACTTTGATACTTATGCTCCAGTGGCACGTATCAGTATCATAAGACTGCTAATTGCTATGGCATCGATTCACAATCTGATAATATGATTATTCATCAGATGGATGTGAAGACATCTTTCTTGAATGGTGACTTGGATGAGGAGGTATATATGAACCAACCTCAGGGCTTCATCATGCCTGGCAATTAAAACAAGGTGTATAAACTGATTATGTCTTTATATGGACTAAAGCAGGCACCTAAGCAATGGAATCAAAAGTTTGATGAAGTGGTTTTGTCTAATGGTTATTTACTTAACCAAGCTGACAAATAAGTATATAGCAAATTTGATGAAACTGGTAAAAGAGTCATCATTTGCCTATCTATTGATGACATGCTGATCTTTGGCACTGACCAAGTTCAGGTTGACCTGGCAAAGGAATTTTTGTCATCCTTGTTCTCTATAAAGACATGGGGGAGGTTGACGTTATCCTTGGTATTAGAATTAAACATAAAAGTAATGGAATAGAAATTTCCCAGTCTCATTATATTGAGAAGGTACTAAAGAAATTTAATTACTTTGATTTCACTCCAGTTAGTACTCCTATGGATACAAGTGAGAAGCTGATGCCTAATAATGGTCAGGCTGTATCTCAACTTGAGTATTCTAGGGTGATTGGCTTTTTGATATATGTCATGACTTGTTTAAAGCCTGATATTGCTTTTGCTATAGGTAAACTAAGCAGGTATACTAGTAACCCTGGTACTCAGCATTGGCAAGCAATTCAGAGGGTACTGGAGTACTTAAAGAAAACCATGGACTATAGATTGACATATACTGGTTATCCTTCAGTGTTGGAAGTTGGTTGTTTATGTTTATTTGTTTTTTTAAGTTTTTCTTTGTATACACACTGATGCAAGCTTGATCAGCAACACTGAAGACAATTCGTCTACAAGTGGCTGGTTATTCCTGCTTGGTGGTGGTGCAATTTCTTGGGCTTCCAAGAAACAAACTTGCATCACTGGTTCAATAATGGAATCTGAGTTTGTGGCTTTAGTAGCTGCTGGTAAGGAAGCCGAATGGTTGAAAAACTTGCTCCTTAAGATTCTATTGTGGTCCAAACCTATATCACTTATTTCTATCCGATGTAATAGTGCTGCTACATTGGCAAAGGCTTATAACCAGATGTATAATGGGAAGTCTAGACACTTAGGTGTCAGGCATAGGATGATTCATGAGCTGGTCACGAATGGGGTGATATCTATAGAGTTTGTGAGCTCTCAACAAAACTTAGTTGATCACTTGACGAAGGGACTAGCTAGAGACTTGGTTATAAAGTCTACTGAAGGGATGAGATTAAAGTCCAACTAAGTCACTGAATGCTAGGACACCCAACTCCCTACTAAGGAAACTTGGTAGCTAAGTTCAATGTGGAAAGCTGAACGTTCAGAGAACTGAATCACATGTATTTACATATCATCCTAAGCATGTGCTTGGAACCTGCTGAAAAGGAGGATGAAGTCTTTACTCCTCAATGGTTAATTTCTTTGAAAAAGTGCTTAGCAGAAGCATTGATAAAGAGGAACCACTTATGTAAATGTTAAGGTTTTGCTGCTTTAGGGAGCATGGACTTTGGCTCTTACAATATTTATGAATTGGATATGGACACATGGCTTGTATAGTGTCAGGAGTTTCTTATATGTTTAAAAACTTGTGTGTATTTTATCTTCGGGTATTCAAATGGGTTGAAGGGTTCAATTCTTAGAACACCCTGATTCTTAAATATTTGAACGTGTAATTTACTAAGATGGAAATTTAATCCTCAAGACATTTTCATT
Source organism: Tanacetum coccineum (assembly GCA_026074375.1). Taxonomy (NCBI): domain Eukaryota; kingdom Viridiplantae; phylum Streptophyta; class Magnoliopsida; order Asterales; family Asteraceae; genus Tanacetum; species Tanacetum coccineum. Next base: position 15,736 of record BQNB010029470.1, on the reverse strand, counting down.
TATGCACTTGTTTTGTTTAATGTTCAATTTTTCATGCAAATGAATTGTACTAAACTAAGGAGGATTGTTGGAAATTTAGTGCAATTATGGGAGTCAGATCATACTTGGAAATAGGTTTGGAGGTATGAGGTGTACACCTATTAAGTCATTGATTTTCCCTGACTCTTTTAGTGGTTAGAATTAAATGGTTGGTTACAAACATTTATGTGGCAGGTTTGACTACATTAAATGTTTTGTAACAACTTTTGCCTATTTAAGTGGCAGATTTGACTGCTTTAATGACCATATATTTAATTTTGTCATGTAATCACTAATTCCTAAATTATGAAGGATAATTATAGAAGAGATTAATTGGCCATTAATCTCTCATTAATTCCATGAATAGGTTTTGAGTAAATCCCCTATAAATAGGGACCATAATTGCATGGAAAAACACACAAAAAAAAACACATAGAAACGCAGGGTTCTTAATCTGTGCCTAGAACAAGAACAAACACTTGGTTTTATCCCAAGGAGGTATTCGAGATACCCAGGCATACAGTCGAATAATCTTTTTTGGAAAGTGATTACACGACTTCAAGTGATATCCGGTAACCATGTTTGGTAATTAGCTAGGCTATTGATTATCTTCACCCTGATCTTGGACACACAACAACCAAGACAAATCACACACCAAATTGTTGAATAAATTTCGTGGGAAATATGTCATAAATTTCCCACGGATTTCCCACTATTTACACATTAAATTGTTGACCAAGTTTTCGTGTGAAATCCATCACAATTTTCCCACATATTTGCGACAATATTCACACTATTATTGTTAATTAGACGTCACCTTGAGAAAAATGTGGCATATTTCACACATATTAACCACGGCCAAAATCATGTGGCAAATTGTATCTACATTACTCATGGATTTCACACAGTATTATTTGACAAAATAATTATTTAAAACATCCGTGGGAAATCCGTAGGTCACTAGCCACGCATTACCCACAAATTTCCCAAAAATGTTGTTTTCGTGTTAACCGTGGGAAATATGTGTGTAAATACCCACAGATTTCCCAAAAAAAACTGTCTTTATTTTTTTGTAGAACAAACCATTGTATATGTGTGGATATCTACACTTGTATGTTCCGCATGACCGTTTATGACATTCATTGTATCTATAAATGTTCTATATGTAGGTATATAGATGTGTATATGCGTGAACATGTAACTATATCAAAAAAAAGTAAAAGAAAACGTTCATGTCTGTGGGAAAGACGTGGTTAATTTCCCATAGATTACCTATCAATATGATAAATCTGTAGGAAATATATGTGTAAATACCCATGGATTTCCCATAAAAATTATCGTCTTTATGTTTCTATATACTTACACATTCCCACATTACTTAGTATGTCTTCATATGTGTTTGTAGTTTCATATTATATGTCTTTGTTTGTTAACGTAGCTATTTATGTGAGTATCACAAGTAGGGTTGCAATCAAGCCAAGCTGAGCTCAAGCTTGATAGGGCTTGAGCTCGGCTTGATAGATCGACAAGCCTTAATCATCAAAGCTTAAGCTCGGCTCGAGTTATATTCGAATAAGGCTCGAGCTCGGTTTGAAAAGCTCAAATTTATTCATAAATGTTGTATTCGATAGCCAAACTTATCAATAAGGTAAAGAAAATACATGGTGGACTAAAGAGTAAATAATTTTGTGGAAACTAGAAGAAGGGGTTGAATAGTTCCACTTTTAAAATTTAGTTAACGTTTGTATATAAAATCGTAGATTCGAGTTTAGGTGATAACAATATGGACCCAATATGAAAAATCTAGATAAGCTAGTAAACAATATTAAATACAAAATATTAAATATGAAACAAAAAGAAAGAGTCAAAAAGATCAAACCACAACACAAAGATTTATAGTGGTTCGATAATGAAGCTCCTCTTCGCCCTACTCTACTCCTCGAGTATCCATCTCGAAAGTTCACTTCACTATGTCAACAAGCTCCCTTTAGGCGGAGAAAACCATACACACGTGGCTTACACCAATTTCTGACACAAAGCCTAATGTCAAGTTCTAATCTTAGCTAGAACCGATCTACCACTTACACTCGTATTTTGAGGCCTAAAATACTAACCACTCTCATAAGTATTTACTCACCTAAATACTTACATGATCTACATGATCCAACTAATACACAAGAATATAAGAGATGTGGTTGATTTACAATATACAACACGATCGTAACAACTTTACGTAAACACAACCTAAACTACAATACTTTGTATCTTACCGATTACGAGTATTATTCTCTTGCACTTGGAGAGGTAAGCTTGAATCACTTGGAAACAAATGCTTATGCTAATTAAATGATCAAAGGTTTGGAAATGTGTTTGCTGATTTAGAACAGAAAGAATAAGTGTGCAAAAGGTGAAGAAAATTTGTGGGAACAGTCCACTATTTATAGGAAAAGCTGGGAGCAAAAAATACTAGGCGACCCCCAAGCTCTATGGGCGGACCCCTTATCGAGAAGGGGGTCGCGCGTGCCTATAAGGGGGTCGCCCCTTATATGACGCTCCAAGTTTTGTCCTGTTTTAGGGAGATGTTTTCTAAGGCAAGTTAATCTGTTTTAGGAGGAAAACTCTGATTTTAAATATTTATTTGAATTAAAACACTTCTTATATTTACAAAAATATTTTTTTCTAATTTATTTTTGTAAAAAAGGTTTTGTTACATTTTATAAAAATGTAAAGTTTAGGACAAAACTATATAACTTTGATCATTTAACAAATTAAACATTTGTTTATACATACCTTAAAGTGATTTACGTCGAAATAGAAATTTACGACTAATAACTTGTTTACGTTTAATTTTATGTAGAATGTTTTTACATTTTGTGATTATCAAAACGCAACGAAGTCGAAAAATATAAATAACGTTTTTAGACATTATTTGTATTAACAATCTCTCCCTTTTGATGATTACAAAATCTAAACTCATTATATGTAAAAATGTAATTAAACAGGTTTTGAGTGAGTTTAATTCCATTTCTCCCCCTTTTTGTATTATCAAAAAGGCTTCGTCGATGCGAAAAGAAGAATTCGACGGAATAAACGCTCCCCCTTAATATGTGCTCCCCCTCGTTTGAGGGCACTGATGACATCAAATAACGTCACATTATTAGCATCATTTATCCCAGCTATATTGCTCGTTTTACATTATTTTATATATCAACTGATACTTAATTGCTTATATTTATGAATTGCAGTTATTAGCGAGCAAATGGTGAAATTTAGTGAAAAGCACGCATTTTGGAGCATAAACGAAGAATTCAAGGAAGTCTACTGGTTCTCGTATCATTCTAGACAAATACGACGTATCCCAAGACTTAAACGAATTCAAGACCATTGCCTGACTTTGAAGAATACGCCGTATCCACGTCAGCAGATACGCCGTATATGAAACCTTGGTCAACATCCAGAACAAGCTGGTCATACCTCAATACGTTGAATTCACATCATCAAATACGGTGTATCAGTGCCCTAACTTTAGAAAAGCATCCACGAAGAGAAGATTCCATACGCCGTATTCAGTCACGATAGATGAATATTATGGAATATTATATTCGTAAAGCCCACGTCAAGTTACCTAATACGCCGTATCGAACCCTTTCGATACGGCGTATCGAACCTTTTCCAGAGCTTATAAATAGAAAACCCTAAACTCAGTTTTCAGTATGCAAGTGAAGCCCTAAACCACCAAGTTCGATATCAAACGATTTTAGAAGCTAAAGAAGTCAGCAAAGTGCTTAAGATCAATAGGAAAACTCTTGTAATCTCTATACTCCGCTATAAGCGTTCGGTTAGCGTATTGTTTTCATTACTTTAATCGTTCGTCTATGATATTGTGTGTTTTTACAATGAGTATGGGATGATACCTTTAGGTATCAACCATGTTTATGATAATCTAATGTTTGGTTTGTTTATATCGATTGTTTATTTATTTGTTGCATGTTGATTATGTTTATCACTTTATATTTGTTTATGTTTGATTATCTGCTATTTATCATTCAACTGGATCTAGTGATACAGACCAAGTAGGCTAGAGTCTGGGATAAATTAAACATACAACTTACATATGTGACTCCGGATTATAGGACTACAAATTTATGCCCCTAGTGCTCCCCTGGTTAAGTAAATGGTAGACTAAGTGGCGACTTAGGATTACAAATGACATTCTGTTTCTTTGCTTTGGATCATGACGGACCGTAGACTACCAGCATATATATAACAATTAAACATAAGTGGGTAAAGCCTCGATGAGTTAGGTTTCAATATTCACCAATGTTGTCTCTTAGATAGATTATAATTAGCGGTGTAAGCTTTATGCGGGTTTAGGTTAATTATGACAGGATTAACTGGAATACAAACCTAGAGTTTAGGGAGAAGAACTACCTAGCTTAAGAATGATTTAACACCAACGAAGTAATACAATAATTGCACAAATAGACAATTCCTACATTTTATTAGATTAAAACATGGTTGATACATTTTCCTTATATTTGTGCTAGACCACTTATTTATCATTTGTATATTTGATTGTGTGCGTTAATTGCTTTATTTGTCATCATTTAGTTTAGATTAAACCAAAACTCATGCCAGTCTCTCAGGCTGAAAACCCCCCTTTGCGTTAGTTTAGGTTTAAGTAGAATTAATTAGGATAAATTAGGACTAACCTAGATAACTAAAATACTGATAGATTTAAGTATTAACGTCCACTCTTAGTGATCGACACCCTACTTACCAACAAACCTACAACTGATCGGGTACATTGCTCGTTAGTGTTTGTTAATAGGTAAAGTCGGCAAAATATAAATAGTAAAACTTGATAACAATAATTACCTACACACGACGATACATCAAGTTTTTGGCGTCGCTGCCGGAGAGTGAAATTGTTTAATTCTTGTTTATTAGTGTTTTAGTTAGATTTATTGTTTTTAGTTTAGTCTGCTTTCTACATTTTTGCATATTTGTGTGTTTGTTTATTCTTCTGCATTTAGTTTAGTTTTTATCAGTTTGTTATTTTGCGTTTCTAGTCAAGTTATTGCAGGAAATGGACAACCCAAGTACTACTATGGATGAATATGTTCAGTTTGAAACTGAGAAAGCTCTTAGACAAGGTCATATCTATAATTGGGAAACTTCTAAGTATGGTAAGATCAGTTGGTGTCTTAATACTGTAAACACCGACATCCTCAGATTTCTTGAAACAAAATTCCTAGCTATAGTTTATGACGATGCTTTAAAATTAGAGTCTGATTTCTCTTCTAATCTCGCACTAAATTCTGAATTTTTTTATTAATGTTAACCTGGAAAATAAAACATCATCGCCCGAGCATGAAAGAAAAGCTTTAATGAAACAATTTTCTAAAAAAGAAAAATTCAACATCTTAAAAATTGCTGAAGATTTACCCTCTTATGTAATTTCTTCCGACAATGATTTACGACTGGATAAGAGTGATGATGACAATGAAATTGATATCAAGCAATTTTCAAGAAATTTATTTATCAAACCATTGCGTAATACAATTAATACCGATGTAGATACCAATGCAGACGTGTCAAACAAACTTCGAGAAATATGTCATAAAACAATGAATAAGATTTTATCAATTGAAACTTTTATCAAAGAATTATGTATTAATATCATAATTTGGAATTACTTTAATAAAGAGATGCTATTGAATTTTGTTAGAAATTTATATATGCCACTTGGCATTCCATTCAATCCCAAGTTATTTTATAAGAATAAAGGGGTATACAGGTGCTATTCAATTATGCAAATTAATGAGGCGGATGCCAAGGTACGTTACCTAAAAATTCACCAAAATTGATCTCCCAATGATGGATACGGCGTATCGATGTTTGATCAATACACCGTATCAAAAAGATTTAATAATATTTTGACTAATTAATTCTTGAATTAATATGGAGTATTTATTAACACCTATACGACGTATTCAGTAGGGGGTTTGAATACCCTTTAATACGTCGTTGCATGCATGTTTAGGTTTTACAAAAATTATACACCACGTCTAAAAATCCTTGTGGAGTTCTTTAGTTTGATTTAATCTTCGTTGATTATCTTAGGGTGAAGTTTAAAAATACGCAACAAACTTTTCCAAAAAGAACAAAATACGTAATCTACTAAATATAGTACTAGAATTGCCAAATAACTTTCAAAATAGAACCGGTCAAACAGGTCAAATTTGGTTAATAGCCGGTCATATTACGTATATCGTTCAAAATTTGAAAGTTATTTGGCAATTCTAGTACTATATTTAGTAGGTTACGTATTTCGTTCTTTTTGGAAAAGTTTGTTGCGTATTTTTAGACTTCACCCATTATCTTATTCCCAATCTAGGGACAAGGTACGTTTGTTTCCTTTCATCTTGGTTCATTCCAATTTTATTAGAGTAGGGTTTACGTTCATGCGATTAGGGGATTTTTGTTTAGATCGTGTTAAGTTCAAGATTGGTAGCGTTTTGATGTGTTATCCCCCATGATATGTTGTCCATATGATTGGTGTGTTGCAATTTTAGATCATTATGGGTAGAATTAGGGTTTGTCTGTCCGACTAATATCAGTAGCACCAATACAACGTATTCATTTCTGAATACGGCGTATTGTATTCTTTACCGCTATATATTTATTAAATCTATACGGCGTATCCAGGTTATGAATACGGCGTATCAACTGTCTGCTACTGCAGAAGATCCAATTCTTCGCATTCTGTTCTCGTGTTTAGTCTTTTGTACTCTCTTTCTTATGAGCTTGCCCTACTAACAATTTTCTGATTTCTTCTTAAGTAGGCTAGAATGGAGAAAGTGACAAGTAACAAATATAAGGGAGAATCCGAAACATTTAACTTACTCATGAAAATGTCAATTTGTTCAATTGTGACACACCTCTCGAGACATTTTATGATAAATTTTGCCAGAATTAGTGGATGAAGAAAGAAGAGAAAGAATCAAGTGATGATGGTTGGAGCAATTATGTACCTAATGATGAGTGGAAACGTTTGGAACTTGAGAGAATTACGATGATACAATTAGGGCAAATCAAGAATGTATTGGTGATTATGGGCCGATGATTTCAAATATATTCATGACTACTTGGTTTCCAAAGACACCTTTTCTAACTAACATGGAAGGGAGAGTGGAGGAAAAGAGGTGCAAATTACTTGGGACGCCATGCGAACGTATTGCTAGAATTGAACATGAGTTTGACACTTGGGCAAGAACCAACGGGTATATTAACGTTCATGATGAAGAAGTTGTAAGTTTTCATACGGCGTATCCTAAAACATGGATACGGCGTATCGACTTACTGTAGAGTTATCGTTTTTGTTTTATTTTCTAACCAACGTTTATTTAGAGATGTGATTGCTATGGTTTTCTGTGATTAATACAGGAACATACTTAATGTAAATGATGAAATTGGTGTCAAACATATAAACTGGAATCTTATGTGTGTTGTTCGTACTAGGATTCAGACCCTTCACTCAACACACATTCTTGCTCACAAACTCATCATGGAGGATCATACTGTCACATCCCCAAATAGGGTCCCGTCCGATTTAGTGTCCGGGGGCGTAACGTCACTGAATATCTCAAGTACAAAGCATAAAGAACGACCTTTAAGGGTACGTTTAAAAATAAACACCGTTGCATAAATTCAAAATATTAATAAGTTTTACATTAACCAAATTTGGAAGATTCAAAAGTTAAAATGCGGAAGCTTAAATAAGTTCAACAATGGTATTTGAAGACATAGATAAATTTATGGAAAACCGTTCCGGGCAAATAGACTTCACATAAGTCAAGCAACGACATCCATGCTAAGCACCTGAGAAAAACATGCTTAAAATGTCAACATAAAGTTGATGAATTCATAGGTTTAGTTCAAACGTATTTAATGTGGACCACAAGATTATCAAAACGTATGCGACAGTTATAGGAGATACAACTTCACATAAAGAGGCATTTACATTGCACTAAGCTCATGACACTGTAGCTAATACTGAAATATAGCATGTACACTGCTATTTAAGGCTTGCCTTTTAGGTGTTCGACCAAAGACCACCTAACTAGTTTTGACATGACATATATCCGTAAGTTCTTGGCAAACTCAAACTAGTAAGTGCTTCTTACCCGGATAGGGATAATTAGTCCTAATAGATCTATTTATTCACTCGCTCTCACTTAACCAGCCAGTCGGTTAAAGGTGATTAACAATTCATGATAAGTCAGGCAATAGTGGTCTAAACGCTACTTAGGCAACACGTAAACAGGGAATTTCTCACGTATAGTACTTGTGTCCAGTTTTAAAAGCAAGCAATGTTTCTCACCCCAAGTTATAAAATATATATTAAAAACAATTAAAAGTGGGGCTATGAACTCACCTTGATTGGTGAATCGAAGAAAAATAGTCTAGAATAAACGGTTCGTAAAGACAACCTATGAAATGAAGGTTTGGTTTAATATCGAAGCAGTGTAGAATTGCGGATAACGCATAAGAACTTACTAGTGTACTTTTGTTAATATATTTCCAAAAATTTATGTTTGTGATCATATAGTAATTAAAATGTTCTCGTAAGTACAACGAATAATAATAATATGTAAATTAATACTACATACACGTATATGTCTAAGTAAAGGTATTATATATATATATAACACACACACACACACACACACACACACACACACACTCTTATATATATAGTATATTATAGAGTTATTTATATATATATATTGTTTGGCGCTTTATTAAATTCCCGTGTATCTAGTTTTATCATGTGTGCTTTCTAGTATTTACTAAGTATAATAATTTATAAAAATGTTAGCATGACCCGTTCGTGTTTACACGTTTTCCAAAGTCGCAGACTTTAATAAAAACCATTTTCAAATCACTTTCAATTCACTTTTCATAATTACAAACTATACATTATCAAATCTCTTTTTATAATTTATCAAAAGACCATTCGGACCCTTATTGGGATTTTAGGCCCAATAAGCCTAATCTTATTATTCGTAACGTCCAACGTCAAAAAATGGTTTAAATGTTTTTAGCGGTCTCTCTAAGTCGTACACTATTATTAAATAAGCTATTCATGAACTTATTCAATAAGCTACACCGTAGCTTTACGCCTTGTTGTCTTGTATTTACGTTGGGCCTTGGCTCGTTAAGTCTAAAAATGTAGTATTACTTATCCATATAGTCCGATAAGAAAAACATTAAATAATAAGCACGCAACTTAATAATAAGCTATTAATAAGCTCACAATAATAAGTCGAACCACATAAGCTTAAGAATAAGCTCGTGATGTTGGGCCTTGGTTATGGGACGCGGCTAAAAGCCCAAGCAAACCATATTTGGGCTTATTTATTAAGCCAAATAAGTTTACCATTTGTCCTTTCAAAATAAGCTAGAAAATAAGCTAACAAATATAAGCCGAAACAAAATAAGCTAAACAAACACTTCTCCTTTCTTTCCTTGTTGGGCCGAACCATACACAAGCCCATTAAGCTTAATAAAATCAAAATAAGCTTTTTCAAAAGCTTATTATATAAGCCAAATATAAATAAGCTATAACATACCATTTTGATTACACGAAAATAACCACGATCACAAAACTATACTTTCCCTTATATTTTCTTTTATTATTTTGATTAGTTTGTATACCCTTTTAGGGTATATGTAGTTTCAAAATCATTATTTTTACAAATAAGTTTACAATAGTTATGTATGCATCAAGATGATTATGAAAGTACAAGTTATTAAAAGATGTTGGAAGACTTACAAAGTTTGAAGGTTTTAGGAAGATGAACAAGACTAAAACAACCCAAATGTTGTTTAACTAATACCCGAATGATACAAATGATCAAATCTTCAAGAGTTTTTTATCAAAGATGAAAAGTTTATGAATTTATATATGTGTGTATGTATTTCGTGGGTTAGGGGGAACAAGAGAGCACAAGAAAACTCAATGTTAAGTGTGTGTGAGATATGAATGAGAAAATAAGATGTAGGATAGTATATAAGGGTGTTTTGTTTAGACATGAGCAAGGGGAGGGGGGGACTAAAATGGTCTCCAACATTCTAGGATACTAGTGCTTCATGTTTAATTTAATTTCCAAGTCTTCCATGCACATGCTCATATTTTAAATAAATCACGATTAACGTAAGTAACTAAACGAATAACGGTATCACCAAAAATTATGAAATTTTAAATATTGTCTTGAAATATAAAAACATGGCTATTGCTAAAATACTACAACGTTAGGTGTCTCGGTTCACTCTCAGCGACGATTCTCAGATAAAAGCGGAAAAACTTCCCGGTTAAACGTAAAAGTTAAACGAAACTTTTAAAAATTCAAATTAGCGACCGGTAACGGCTAAGATATTGAATAGAAATTTGCGGGGTGTCACATCCTTTCCCCGTTAAAAGAGCTTTGTCCTCAAAGCTTACGACGTAGTTTCTGCCACGGGCGTAGAAATTGGGAAAAGATGAGGGTACTTCTTTTGCATTTGATCTTCACAGTCCCAAGTGAACTCAGTACCTCTCCTAGAGTTCTAGCTTACTTTGACAATCGGAATACGGCTCTGCTTCAGACGTTTGACTTCACGGTCCATGATTTCGACAGATTCTTCGATGAAATACAGTTTGTCGTCGATTTGGATTTCATCCAACGGTATAGCAAGAGGTTCGTCAGACATGCATTTCTTCAAGTTCGAGATGTGAAACATACTATGAACTCTACTCAACTGCTTTGGGAGTTCAAGTCGGTAGGCAACGGTTCCTACTTTAGCTATGATCTTAAAAGGTCCAATATAACAAGGGTTCAGCTTTCCCCATTTGTCAAAGCGTATCACCCCTTTCCATGGCGACACTTTCAACATGACCTTATCTCCTATTTGAAACTCGAGGGGTTTCCGTCTTACGTCGGCATAACTCTTTTGACGATCATGGGCGGCTTGGATACGGCTCTTGATTTGAACGATCTTCTCAGTTGTCTCGTGGATGATCTCTGGGCCAGTGAGATATCTATCTCCAACTTCAGCCTAGTAGATAGGTGATCGACACTTGCGCCCATACAATGCCTCAAATGGAGCAGCCTTAATGCTGGTATGGTAACTGTTGTTATACGAAAATTCCACTAACGTTAAGTGTTTATCCTAATCTTTTCCAAAGTCGAGTACACAGGCACGTAACATGTCCTTCAACGTCTGAATGGTTCTCTCACTCTGACCATCGGTCTGTGGTTGGTAAGCCGTACTCATATCCAATCGAGTACCTAATGCTTTATTTATAGACTTCCAAAAATACGAAGTAAATTTCCTATCACGATCAGAGATGATTGAAACTGGAACTCCATGCCTTGAGACTACTTCCTCTAAGTACTGTCTCGTCAACTTCTCTAACGTGTCATCTTCTGGCATAGGCAAGAAATGAGCAGACTTAGTGAGACGATCAACGATTACCCAAATCGTGTCTTGACCGGTTGCCATCTTTGACAATTTAGTCACAAAGTCCATCGTTATGTTCTCCCATTTCCATTGTGGGATTTCTGATTGAACCAACAAACTGGATGGATTATGATATTCTACCTTAACCTTAGCACACGTTAAACACTTGCTGACATAGGTGGCAATTTCTGCTTTCATGTTAGGCCACCAATACAGCTTCTTCCGGTCTTGGTACATCTTATCTGATCCAGGATGGATGGAGTACTTTGACTTATGAGACTCATGCATAATCAAAGCTCTCAGGTCACCAAAACACGGAATCCAACTTCGATTGTTCAAACACAACGTTCCGTCATCACGAGGTTCTAGCTTGTTAATCATGCCATGTAAATCTTTGTTGACGAAGTTCTCTTCTCTCCTGGCTTCCGATTGAGCACTCAAAATCTGCTTAGGAATATTTAACCCTATAGTCATAACTAAGGCCCGAACTCCTAGCGGCCTACTTCTTTCCTTTCGACTCAGGGCATCAGCCACCACGTTCACCTTTCCTGGGTGATATCGAATCTCACAGTCGTAGTCGCTCAACAACTCTAACCAACATTGTTGTCTCATGTTCAACTCTTTCTGATCGAGAATGTGTTGCAAAATCTTGTGATTAGTGAACACGACACACTTCGTACCATACAAATAGTGTCTCCACATCCTCAAAGCAAACACTACTGCACCAAGCTCTAGGTCTTGTGTGGTATAGTTCTTCTCGTGAACCTTGAGTTGGCGAGATGCGTAAGCTATGACCTTCTCCTTTTGCATCAAAACCGCGCCCAACCTTTTATGCAAAGCATCATAATATACCACAAAGTTCTCACTTCCCTCGGGTAAAGCCAAAAATTGGCGCACTACACAGTTTTTGTTTCAACAGCTGAAACGCAGCTTCTGCCTTTTCTCCCCAATCAAACTTTATGCTTTTCTAGAGTCAACTTTGTCATAGGCCTAGCAATTTTTGAGAAACCTTTGATGAATCGTCGGTAGTAACCAGTCAAACCTAAAAATTAACGAATCTCGGTTGGTGTCGTGGGTGACGTCCAATCCTTGATGGACTCAATCTTAGCGGGATCAACATGAATGCCTTCCCTATCAATTATGTGACCAAGAAATTGTACCTTTGATAGCCAAAATTCGCACTTTGAAAACTTGGCGCACAACTCCTACTTCTTAAGTAACCTCAGAATTAACTTAAGGTTCCCTTTATGCTCCTTTCTACACTTGGAGTAGACCAAAATATCATCAATGAATACAATCACAAATCTATCTAGATACGGTTTGCACACTCAATTCATCAAATCCATGAATACTTCCGGTGCGTTAGTCAAACCAAAAGGCATTACTTAGAACTCGTAGTGACCATAGCGAGTCCTAAATGCAGTCTTGGGAATGTCTTCCTCATGAACTCTGAGTTGGTGATAACCAGATCTCAGGTCGATCTTAGAGTAGACTCTTGACCCTTGAAGTTGATCAAACAAGTCATTGATTCTCGGAAGTGGGTATCGGTTCTTCACAGTAAGTTTGTTTAGTTCACGGTAGTTGATACACATCCAAAAAGATCCATATTTCTTTTTGATAAACCAAACCGGATCCCCAGGGTGAGGAACTAGGTCTTATAAATCCTTTGTCAGAAAGTTATTACAATTGAGTGGATAACTCTTTCTTCTCGGATGGTGCTAATCGATACGGGGCTCATGCTATGGGTACAGCACCGAGGACTAAGTCGATTTGAAATTCAACTTGTCGAGCAGGCGGTAGTCCAGGCAAATCTTTTGGAAAGACTTCTGAAAAATCTCGTACAATCGGCACGTCCTCAAGCTGCTTCTCCTTTGATTTGTCCTCAGTCTTCTTGGATGTAACCTGTGCTAGATAAACTTGACATCCCTTATGTATATACTTCTGGGTCTTCGTACATGATATGATTTTCAGCTTTGACTTACTTCCGTCGTCACAATCGTCACCTTGGATTATCAACACTTCATCTCCATAAGGTATACGTACAACCTTCTCATCACAAATGATCAACGCGTGGTACTTCGCCAACTAATCCATACCGATGATGACGTCGAAACTACCAAGTTCTATGGGCATTAGATCTATGTTGAACAGATGACCTAATAATCCTAACGTACAGCCTCTAAGGACAACATTGGTTTCTAAAATTCTTCCATCGGCAAGTTCTATGACATAACCAGTGTCTAAAGTGGATGGTGTAACATCAAGCAAAGCACTAAAGGTAGACGACACAAAACTCCTATTGGCTCCCGAATCGAATAACATAGAAGCATAACAGTTATTGAGAAGGAACATACCCGTGACAACATTAGAATCGGGGTTTGCTCCTCCTTATCCAATAGCGTAAGCCTTTGTTGTAGCCTTATTACTTCCAGTCTGGTTTCTAGTCTTGTTTCTAGTCTTGTTTCCAGTCTTGTTTCCAGTCTTGTTTCTAGTCTTGTTTCCAGTCTTGTTTCCACGGTTCTGATTTCTCAACTTAGGACAATCTTTCCTAAAATGTCTTGGCCTTCCACACTCATAACAAACAATACCTGGCTGATTCCCAACTGGGTCTCTTTGAGTGTTTGAAGTAACTGTAGTCGTACAATCCCTAGTTATATGATCGACTCTCTTACAGTTTCCACATCTCATAGTACACGGCTCTGCATGGTGCAACTTGCACTTGTTGCAGTAGGGAAGAGATCTAACATACCCCTTTTCTCATTGTTCCCAGCCATATAAGCTCTTGTCATGTTCTGGCCTCCAACATTTTGCCGCTTGAAAACTGGTTGATGTCCATGATTTTCTCTTGGGTTGTTCTTGTTTTCAGCACTTCTAGCATATCCCTTCAGCTTTTGATCCATTAAGTTGTTGGCAATACGAATTGCATCTTAAAGTTTAGTGGGTTCAGTAGCGATTACATTCCCCTGAATATTTACAGGCAAACCTCCAACAAATCTCTCAACTTTGTCCTCCTCATTTGGGACCATTCTAGTATACAACAACACCAATTCCTGAAATCTTCTGGTATAAGCAATCAAGTCATCTCCCTTCACAGCCAAGTTCTACAATTCGGTCTCCATCTTTTAAACCTCATTTCTTGGACAGTACACTTCTGTCATCAACTTCATAAGTTCTGCCCAACTCATGGCATAGGCGGCCTCAATCCTAATTGTTCTCTTATGGGAGTTCCACCAAGTCAATACACTGTTCAAAAGCGTGCACGTAGCATACTTCACTTGGTACTTATCTGGATAGTTGCTAATGTGGAACACCATTTCCATCTTCTCAAACCAACGAGTTAACCCAACAACTCCTTTTGTCCCATTAAAGCTAAGTGGTCGGCACTTCATGAAGTCTTGATATGTGCACTCTCGAGCAGGCATAAATCCTCCAAAGTTATAGCCATTTCCTCCTCCATTCCTATTACCATTTCCATTTCCTCTATTTCCATTTACTCCATTTCCATTTCTTCCATTTCCATTTCCTCTATTTCCATTTACTCCATTTCTATTTACTTCATTTCCATTTCCTCCATTTCCATTTCCTCCTTTCCCATTTCCCCCATTTCCTTCTTCCTGTCCACCCGTGTCTCTTATAAGAGGTTCTAGGTTCTTGGCAGCGTTACGAGCTCCTAATGCTTCGGCCATTTGGTGATCAATTTGTTCGTTAATTCCTTCACGTGTCCTTGATGCTCCAGATCGGGTGTTAGGAATTGTCCTACAACAAAACAATACACAACACGATGAAATTTTGTGGTCATACGAGATTGTTAACGGGGTTTGAATAAAATAACGAGTATTATTACACGGAAATACAAAATCATAATAACTTCATGATAATGCCACGATTTAGTAATAATGCAATATGCCATAAACAAAAGAAAAATATATCATTAAGTTAAGAATATCGAACATAGAATGGTAACATTAGATTTCATATCATCAATACTAATGGTTACAACACGATTCTAAAATATAAGATTTACAGATCCCTAATAACTAGCTACTACTAGGTGCTATAGGTCAACACTAGGATACTCATGAAATAATCTAAGAACGGTAACCCAAATGCCTCCTTAAACAAGCCTCTACCCTCTGGACACTCTCGATAGCCTAAATACGATGAACTGGAATCTCCTAAGTATGATTATGAAACCTCTGAACTATACATG
>BQNB010029469.1:0-55710 GCA_026074375.1 Tanacetum coccineum | reverse complement strand
GAACTCTACACGTACGATCGGGTCAAAAATTACTTCTTATTCTCACCAACGGAAAACCTACATTCGTGTCTTAACACTTATTTTTTTTTTGTAAATAAGATCTTAAAATTTTAAAATTTTTGCTATTTTTGTGGGAAAAATGGGTACGTGAGAACAAAACAATAAGCAGGCAACATCAAATCGATAGATTCCTTCCCCAAACTAAAACGAAACATTGTCCTCAATGTTTAAAGTCGGGTCTCTACGTAAATCTAAGCTGTTTATGAATTATGCAAAGATAAACGTGAATCGATAAGATGAAAGGATATCGGATCTCCCCAAACTAATTTCACACAAAGGATAGAAAGCTCGAGTGAAATAGGATACAACACCGGACACGAGAGGCTTCAAAAATTGTTAGGTCAATCCTGCAAAAATCACAACAAACAACAAACAACAAGAAACGGTAGAGGATAGCCACAACACATCACAACATAAGAAGAAAATGGATAAGCATGTGGTGAACTCCCACGAAGCGGCTTGTTTTTGGTCACCGAGTCACAAGCTCGACTCGATCCCTGAATTAATTAGTCCTTAGGGAGAGCAAATAGAAAACTTTCATTAAACATACCACTGGCTTATGAAACGTGACGATGCCGGGGTCAAAAACAAAATTCTCACTCCTAAAGGAGAAAATTAAAGGTGACTCCTTGGTGTAAGTGAAGTATGGAAGAAAAATCCAAATGATAAATGTGAAGGAATTGACATCTTCAACATTTAGAGGTAACGTCTTCTTGCTTTGGTAGAAATCTTCATTAAGCACAACATTCTTCATAACCAAAATGGGCTCAAAATTCAAACATTCATCTGGTGGTTCTGGCGGAGGCAGAAGAAATGACGGTTCTTTGAAAACTAAAAGAGTCCCGGAGGAAATGTTCTCTTTTAAATTCTCCTCCAATGTTACAAGATTTTTATCATGAATGGCATGATAAACTAGTATACCTGGTTTGAATACTTTGTCCTCGTTTCCGAGAGAATTCAAGGTAACACTAGCCGACAACTCCGCAGTGAAAGGCGAGTCGGAATCTAACAAAGGAGGTGGTAAAATACTTGATTCGGTGGAATCAAGTGAAACGGTTAAGTCCTTTTTAAAATCCTTTGGTTTGGAAAAATGATCATTAAAATCAAACTCTCGATTAATCAAAAGAGTGATTCCTAATGGGTATGACAATGGTATGGTCCTGGAACATCACGTCTGAACTCATCTTTTTTCTTTGAATTCTTCAACTTCTTGAGGATAAGAAATAAGTTTTGGTTTTTTATGTAAGTAAGTTGCCAAGAGACAAATTATCTTTTTCCTTATCGTAATTCGAGTCATCATTTTTCACACAAAACGGACCAACGAGAAAAAACATCGCGCGTTTTCATGAACAAACCCAGACTCTCTCCGGTGGAGGTAGATGGGAAGTAGTAATGCTACAATGAAACTTCAATGATGTGGATGGGAGGCAAAGAACAAATCCGGTGCGAATCGAATCTTTTATTCCAGATAAGCTTCTAATATTCACTTACTTCCGAGGAAGTAGAGTGAAGGAAGAAAGAAGACTTAATCTATGCCATCCTAATCCTTCTCTCAAAGAGATGATTCAACGTTTCTAGATTTAAACTATCACGAATTTGAAAATGGATTTGACAATAATTCGAAACGTATCTTCTTAGAAAGTCCTTTTTAAGAATGGAAACAATTCAACACCCGTGTGGTAATGAGTTAGGAAGACGTGAATTCATTAGTGAATTCCTCTGAAAGTACCATCCCTAGTCTTCATCGGAGAAGAACTAGTACAGGAATCATCGGGATTGAATAGTGGGACTGAGCCACTTATACATCTTAGCACATTAGTCCCTAAAACAAACAATGTTAAATCGAACGTAAAAATATCAATCAAGTTCATGATTCAACTCTTAGAATACCATTAATGTTTCGATTTTCACTTTGCATGATTCAACGTTAAACCTTTTTTTCTCATTTCCATCACGAAGGATCAACTTTATTCTGCGTAAACACAATTAAAAAAAGCCTTCCCCCCCGGTTTATGCCGGAGATCGTAAAAAACGTCTTTCGAGAATTAAAAGGAATCTGGTTTCTTCGTGAGCGAATCAACACTACGGAATCGGCCGGAGCACGTAAACTTTCCTACGGAACAAGCACATCCTTACAAATCCTATCCAGTCTACAAAGATGACGGATAGCTAACTCGAAAGTCACTATTGCGGGTGAATCGAGGTTGTAAAAACCATACCTATGACAGACCAGAGTAGCAAGGCAATTACGTTTGACAATACTAGCTCCTAACTCGGCTAAACCTTGACATTTAATCTTTGAAAAATCACATGTATGGAGTAAATCGACAAAATCTCCCAATTTCTCGGGCAATATCTTTAAGAATTACGGCCTAACAATTTATCACTCAACAAAGTATTAGCAATTACTATCAAGTTTTTCCTATTAGCGCAAAGAGATCTTTAAGCATTTTATGGTGTATTTCGGCATAGAATCAAGCATCCGCAAGAGAAATATTGAAATGAAGTTTTTAACATTTCCAAAACTTTTGAGTTGAACCTTTGTCTTTTATCTTGCCTTTTTTCTACATTTCTTCTTTCGGTAAGGAGCTTAAGTCCTAAGTTTTAGGACAATTGACATATCACTCTTGAAATCACTTTTGTTTTTTTAGAGAATTTGTCTCTTGAACTTTTTGGGTTAGAGCATGGACAGGATCTGTTCTCGTCACCTCTACCACATCCGATTAACAAATGGAGGAGGCATAGAAAAGGACGTCCCTTCGTACAAGAAACTCCGCTTTGATTGATATTGAGCTTGGATTCAGGAGTATGGGAGGGCGTAGAGTATTGCTTGTAAAGTACTTAAACTGAAGCTTGGTTGCTATGAATAGCTTTTGCATGAAACTACAGAGCATCATCTTCTAAAATCATCTTGCTTCATTTGAGAATCATTGTGAAAACTCTTGAGAAGACATCATTTTGTGGGTTTCTTTGAAAAATATCCAACTTCAATTGCCAAGTATTCATGTTCGCATCATTAGCCTTAGAATAACTTTCAAAATCTGTTTTAGACACACCCTGAATTTGTGAAACGAGAGGTAAAGGTTGATTTGTTGGTGCTTGGTAAACTTGATTTTGGTTGTTTGGACGGTTTTGATTAAAATTTCCTTCACAGTTTTGGTTGAAATTAGAATTAGGTTCCTGTAACGGTTTTTGGTTGTTTATGGACTTCGGTTGATTAAACCCGGTCGGTCTCATTAGACTTTCCAAATTGGAAGGTTGGTTTTCTTGGAGAAATTGCCACGCGCGGTTTGTTGAAACATGTTGGATGTTGTCATGAAAACGGGAAAATCGTTTCCAACTCGAGTTACGGAACAAGAACTAAAATTGTGATTTGCGATACCACACTGCTTCGACACATACTTCCCTCAAACCCGCTTTGACGGTGCAGGAGTAGTAACAACTAAGCTTCATTTCATTCATCATTTATCTTTTATCTTATAGTCATCTTATCCTCAGAGAAGCGGCGCTATTTGTTGCATCTATCGAAAGAATTATTAGAAGGTGGAAGAATTAGGAAAGAGGAGCAACCGTACCACCTGAATCATTAGCACACGACTTCTGGAGTAACAACTTTTGACTTGCTTTCAATAATCGCTAACCGTCTTGAGGCATCTTGTCTAAAAAAATTGCCACCACGTGAGGCGCGGGAATCTAAGCAATCTTGATCGTTGGGATTTACAACAGATAAAAAAAGTATCGAGTTGGTGTAGTTCCGACGAAGCATGGTGAGGACATTGACGAAGAAGTCCTTTAAAACGTTCCCATGCTTCATTGAAAGTTTCGTTGGTTCTTGCAAAAATTGGTGATATTTTGTCTTCTGAGATAATTGTTTTTTCTGATGGTGGGAAGAATATGTTTATGAATTTTTGAACACACTAGGTCGTCCCAAGTGAGAATTGCTCTTGGAGGTTCCGTGTCTAACCACTCTCGGGCTTCACCGCGTCTACAGAGAAAGAAAAAAGCAACAAAGCATTATCGAAGTGTTCGGAACTTCGGTGATTCCTTAAACAATGAAGTGAACAATTGTTATAAACAATCGTGTAGGTGATTGTGGGGACCTTGTCTACCCGTAAACTTATTACTTTGCACAAGATTGATAAAGGTATGTTTAAAACTCGAAAAAATTGGATACAGATGATCGGTAAAGAACAACCTATAGCATCTTCATACCCTTCGATGGGTGCTTGTAACATTTGGGCCATCGTTCGATTGTCGGCCATTGGAACAATGTTTTGATTGACAATTGGTTCAAAATTTTCAACAACCGGAAGAGTTTGTTGTTGTCGACGTCTTCGAGATTGCGAACGAGTGCGCATAAAAAGGAAAAACTAAAAATCAAAAAGCAAAACTTTACACTAATTTTTTTTTAACAATGAATTTTAACGGTTACACGGAAGAGACTTAAACCAAATAATCAACTACTTCACGGTAGCTCTTGAAAATTGCTTTTCAAGGTGAGCCGTACTTCGTAGAGACACAAATGGCAAGTGTTAAATCTTTAGTTCGATTTGGGAACCAACAAGTTCACCGAAAATTGAAATGATAATACCTCCGTTGAGAATATTATATTTTGGTATTTTTACCAATTGGTGATTTTTATTTCTTAATTAAAAAAGGAGCGACTTTTTATATTTTTGATTTTTTTATTTTTTATCTTTTACTTATACTAAAAAGAAAAGGAAAATATATTTTTTTTTACTTTTTATATTTTTATGATTTTTTTGAGAGGATCTTTTTGGAATATAAAACAAAAATGAACTTTGAGTGGAAAGGACCTAACCAAATCAACAAACACAAAACGGAGGAATCTTAAACACTAGTCCCCGGCAGCGGCGCCAAAAACTGATTGAGTTTACACACGTAAAATAAATATAAATATAATATAAATTTAAGAGAAATTAAGAAAATTACCAAGTTACCCTTGATAAAATTCACTCTCAAAAATATATATAATATAATATATAATACGTATATTAAACCGGGCAAATATGATCACCCGGGTCGTTTCCCCAACGACTAGTGAAATTGAATCCTCGTTTAAGTCCGGATTCTGATTTTGAATGAGCAAATGGATGATTTGATTATCTAAAGCAACAATTAAAATGGACAATTAAAAACAATTAAACTAATACGGGAAGACAAATATAATGATGACAATTAAGCAAGTAACACTAAATTATAACCCTAAAATGAAGAATTTTAATAAAATGAAAATTCTAAACCAAAGTTAGGACAAAAAGTCTAAAATTTATAGGAAAAAGTGAAAAACATTTTATGATTAGTCTTTTGAATTTTTTTAACAATATAACAACTATATTAATTCCCATTAAATTCCTAAAGAAATAACAAAAAAAATATAAAAAATAATAGAAATTATATTTTCTACTCTAAGTAAATTAAGTAAAAAGAAAATTTTAGACAAAAGAAAATTACTATATTTGCTTTTTAGATGAACAAGACTATGATTATTCTAAAAATTTAACAAAACTAATTAAAAACTATAAAAATAATAAAACTATTAAAAATAAAGTCCTAAAATTTTTATAAAAATTACACTAAATAAAAAAAAATGCTGCAGACAAATATATATAAAAATAAAAGCCCTAATTTTTATCTTTTTATAAAAGTTTAATTAAACTAATTAAAACCTAACCCTAATTATTAATTAAAAATATAAAACTAATTAAAAACTAACTTAGGGACTAACTGTGTTAAAGACTTAAGGGCTAACGGGGCTAAAACATTTAACGGGCAAGGATTAACTAAGAAACAACTAAAACAGAAAAATTACAAGAATGGTCCCTGAGGACCTAACCCGATAACAACTAAAGTCCTAATAAGCCCCTAAATAAGTTGAAGTTAAAAACAGCTTAAAATTCAAAACTCAAAAGACCAAAGTTGTAGAATAAGCTGGGGAGATCAACTTTAACAAAAGCACTATGGGCTGAAACTCAAAGATAAGCTCTAAAAGAGCTTCTCAATAAGCTGACCTCAGTAAGGAGGCATTTGAGCTCATTTTAACTTAAATGCTTGCACAAGGCTTGATATAAGCTCAAATTGAAAACCAAAAGCTATTCTAGATAGCTTAAAATGTGTATGAACTAGAAATGATAAGCTAACTAAACAGGAAACACTAGAAGCTAACTAAATTTGGGGATCAAGTAGGCAAACTCAGGAAAAGCACTTAAAACCTCAAAAACCAAATGAGCTAAAATGCTTAAAATACCAAAATAGAAGCTGAGCTTTTAAAAACTTAATAACCTACCTCTAGACTATGAATCCAAATCATAAAAACAGTTACTACAACTTTAAAAATTCAAAATTAAGAGACTAATCCTATTCCTACTGTTTTTGGTGTTTTTGACTTTTTATGAATATGACAGCTAAATTAAACTAGGAAAATAAGCTAGAAAATGCTATTTAAGACTTAATCTATAATAAGCTATACTTAGACTTAACCCTACTTGAATTTAAAAGCCTAAATCTTACTTTTACTTAACTAAAAAACTAATCTAAAAGTGGCAGTACTAACTGTGACAGCAGTACTAACTCTTTTGTTAGTACTGGTGCACTTTGCACAAGTGCAAATCAAAAGTGCAGGATACCCTGGGGATTCTAATGCACTAAACACACTCTAACAAGAGTGTATAACTAAATGCAAACAAGATCTAAGCCTTTGAGGGCTTAGATCAAAGTTTGCACAAGTGAAATTCCAAGAAAAATTCCCCTG
This sequence comes from Tanacetum coccineum, assembly GCA_026074375.1. Lineage (NCBI taxonomy): Eukaryota > Viridiplantae > Streptophyta > Magnoliopsida > Asterales > Asteraceae > Tanacetum > Tanacetum coccineum. Next base: position 48,878 of record BQNB010029469.1, on the reverse strand, counting down.
GTGCTGGCACACTTAGTATAAGCTCAAATTCTCTAAATTTCCCAATCTAACTTATAAAAACTCATTTCCTATTGTTTTAAACTAAATTCAAAACTGTCTAAAAAGGTTTTCTCAAAAATTTTTGACTTTAGAAGGTCAAATAAGCTTATGCCAAACACCCCTTTATTTATCTTGACAGATTTGAGTTAAGCTTAAGATGAGAACCCATTTAACAAAGAATTAATACCAGATAACTAACAGCTTATAACAAACTTAAATGACAAAATCTAAACCATAAACCCCACAAAAAACAATTGAAGCAAGAAATGAAGATACTAAGAGATTAACACTACTTATTTTTTGCGGATTTCATATATATTTAGACAGAAATGAAATACTAATGATCTAAATCTTTACTTAAAGCAAAACCACAGATGAAATACAATAGCTAAACTAAATAAGCACTAGTAAAGAAAAATAAGCACAATTAAGCAACTAATTTAAGCAACTAAGCAAATTTAATAAGCAATCTAAAACTAATAAGAATAGAGACAAGTAATTAATGAAACTTAAAGATAAACTTACAAAAACCTTTAGCTCAACAAAAGGTTCCCAATAGGGCAGCTACAAGCTCCCTAGCTTATTAATAAGCTAGGGTATAAGTCCTTGGGATTTCTTCCATGTTAAGATCCCCTTCCAAAAAGCTTATATCCAATAAGGTCCATGATAAATGTAAGTTAAACTGATTTAAGGTTTACAGGTACAAGAATCATACAGAATTAAAATAAAGCTCTATTTCAGCATATGAATGAAAGAAGCTTAAAATGAGCTTATTAGTCTTATTTGAGACAATTTTGGCTTATTAATAGAGCTTTTGATAAGAAGAGAACGAGAGCTATATGAAAAGACTTAACTAAATTTCATTAATGAAAGTTACTGGTTACATTACTTAAAAAGAAGATTACATTTAAGAAAATTATGAATTTAAGCTAGACTAAAAACTACTAAAAAACCTAGATGGTGTGTGTGAGAGAAGTGGGGCCTATTTATAGTGCCAGGCTGAAGCTTCTAGGCCTCTTGAATCCAATTCCTAGCCTTCAATCCGCACCCTTGATTCTTCTAATCATTGCCAAATGATTTTGAGCCGTTTGATCATTGTATGTATATCTAAGGATTGCCAGCGTGTCATTCCCTTGATGTGACATTGTTTTAGTTGTGTGAGTGATCCAAGAGTAAATCCTACTTAACCTTGTGCTTTTCTTGCTCTGACGTGGCCTTCTCATGAGAGTGAGCTAGTAAGGAGCTCTGATAAGACTGATTTGTCCTTGCCATTTTAGTGTAGACCTCTTGAATTGACTTAAGCACCCTCTAATTTTGATTTGCCCCTTGGTTTTAACTGCTTGGTGAAACGGGGGAGACGAATGAACAGTAACTATGTCTTGGCGCCAAGTTATAACTGAAAGGGGTAAAAACGGTTTGAACTTTGGCCTCTTGATACTTTCAGTCCCTCTCATTTCTTTCTCCTTTTCTAGTTATATATATCTTTAGGAAATTGCAAGTTTAGTCCTTGTGGTTTATAAAAAGATAAGTAGGCTAGGGATTTGGGCTTTAGGATCCGGGTAAGGCCCATTTGGGTTTTTAAGGCCCAATAAGAGGGGAGGGGCTGTTTTTGGACTTTTGTGAGAGTTGAGGGACCAAAGTGAAATATTTTGAGGATTTGTCCTTTTGTGTTGACTTAGTTTGACCACTGTGACTGGACTTGACTGCGGGTTTATCTTTCTGCTTCGGTTCATGAATCCTTGGCTACCTTTTGATACTCTTGCATGATTCTTCGGTCCGTGCTTGCCCGTTTCTGACTGTTTTCTTGTGATTTTTGATGTATCCGTACCTGCACACACAAAACACAAATACAAGCATATTTTTGCCATTTTTGGTCTGTTTTGGGTTTATATGGGTTAATTTAAGCATAAATGGATATGTGTATTTTACACTTATCACATATATAGCAGCGGAAGCTAATCTGGGGTATTATTTCATAGTACAACAGTCATAATCATAGAAAACGACTCATAAAGAGACATTTTTGTTATCATTCATTTATTCATCAGAGTTTTACAAGAAGAGAGATCCCAAAATCTAGAAACATAAAGTTTGAATGATAACAGTTTAGCCATCTTCAAGTCCGTGTCACTCCGTTCCATAAGATGCTCAGTTACCTGAGATAAACATGCTAAAAAAAGTCAACACAAAGGTTGAGTGAAATTCATAGGTTTATGTTAAACAGTTTGGATACAAGTTCAATAGTGGGTTACGTTGTTATACACCCATAAGTGTAATAACTGCAATGAGTACAATTATTATAGAAAACAATATTATTGCCCTAAGCACATGACATCGAGACCTTGAGATAATCAATAATCACAAGAAGTTGCCCTAACGGGTACCTTTGCCAAACACCCGCATAGTGATTCAAATGAAGTGTGTTTGGTTACCAGAAAGTATAGGTATACCAACGGGGGAGTTCAGTCCCAAATAGATCTATTCACAGCATTCGCGCTTACTCCAAAAAGTAATTAACGGTTCATGATAGTGGGGGCGCTTACTCCAAAAAATATATAATACAATATATATATAATACGTATATTAAACCGGGAAGTATGATCATCCAGGTCGTTTCCCAAACGACTTGTGCAATTGAAACCACGTTTTAAGCTTGGATTATGATTTGAATAAGAAAATAGATGATTTGATGATCTATAACTATCGAATAAAAGTAACAATAAAAAAATGAACAATTAAAAGCAATTAAGCACTTAAAAAGATTAACGGGAAGCAAATAAAACGCGACAAATAAGCAAGTAAATCAAAATTAACTCTTATAAATGCAAACTAAATTTCTAAACCTAAATTAGGACAAAAGAAAATTTTAACAAAAAGAAAAATACTTTTTTGATTAATTTTGAATTTTTTATGAATTAAAAACTATTTAAATCTAATTAAATCCTAAAAAATAGCAAATAAAGTCCTAAAAATTGGGAAAAATAATTTTTAAGCTTAGAAAAGTCTAAAATGTTATAACAGCAAGCTAACTATTTTAATATTAAAAATTAAAATCCTATTTTAAATCATAAAATAAAAAGCTCAAAAAAATGAAATTTAAAATCTAAAAAGGGTGAAAATGATTTTTCTTAATGTAAAACTAAAGCTATTTTTCATAAACCTAAAAACTATTTTTTTGTAATTTTTTAAAACTTTTTTCTATTTTTTATCTATTTTCAAAAATTAAAATATAAGAAAAATTATAAAAAATACAATACTTAACGAAATATTATGATAAATTAAAGGAAAATCTAAAATGTATCAAAGATTAAAGGAAAAAATAAGAAAGAAGGGGTCAGCTTAAAGAATAAGCTCAAAAAGCTTATAATTAAGCTACGCTCTTCTTCACTAAAAAATAAAACTAAAAACGTGTAATTAAATCAAGAGAATGAGAGATGAACGGATGAGTCTATTGACGCACGCTGCACACACGTATGGTCTATACAGCTGGGGGTCTTGGATTCAGAGGCAGGCAACCCACTTTTTCTTAATTTTTTTAATTTTTTTATTATAAAAACTAACACAACTAGAACTTATCTTAAAATACCTAATTAAGCACTTTTTTGTAAACACAACCTAGACTGTAACTCACTAATAAGCCCTAAAACAGCTTATCTAAAAGATATTCACAGAAAGTGGGCTTTTGCCCTTGGTTTTACTAAATCAGCTGCAATAAGCTCAATTTAAGCTCAAACTGAAATCCAAAGCTTATAGGCGGCTAATGATGTGAACAATCTATAAATGAAAAGCTAATTGACCTAGGAACATCTTAAACCAACTGAAATGGATAATGAAAGTACTAAACTCATGAAACAACTCAAAAAGCTCAAAAACAAAATAAGCTCAAATGCTCAATAAGCTATATTAGAAACTCAGCTTTTTGAAAACTCACTTTTACCTATTATAAGCTAAGAACACACAAATCATAAAAACCTAAGCTAAAAAAAAAAACAAAAAAAAAAAAAAAAAAACAGCTAGAATATTATAATCTAAACAGCTAAAATCTTATACTACTGGTCTCTTTTTGGACTTTTTGGATTTTTATGACTTTTGACAGCAACTTAACTCTATACAATTTTAAGCAAGAAAGAGTGAAGATAACAAAGCTACTCTAAATAAGCTATAAAGAAACGCACCAAAATAAGCTATTGAATTTAAATACATAAGACCTTAATTATTTACTAGCTAAAATGGAATCCTAAAGTGACAGCAGTACTAACTGCTGTTAGTAATGTTGTACTTGGCAAAAGGCAAGAAACAAATGTGCAGGTATCCTAGAGGGATAACCTGCACTTAGACACTCTTATTGAGTGTGCAAAAACACAAGACAAGAGATAACCAAGCCTTGAGTGGCTTAGTTCAAATTTTAACAAGCAAAAACTCAATAGACAGATTCCCCTGGTGCTAGCATATCTTAATGAGCCTCAAAATGAATTATAAAGCAAACTAAACCTCAAAACCTCTTGAAAACTTAAAAACATTGAGATCATCATACGTCCAAAGAAAATTTCCCCTAGTCACATTACTATTTGAGGTCAACACACTTATCCAACACCTCCTTCCTTAATAACATGACAGAAACTTGATTCAACTTGATATTTGAAAACTAACTATCTAAACCTTGAAACCAGATGTTACTAAGCTTATAACTAACCTAATGAACACAAATCAATAACCACTTAAGCTAAAATCAAGATCTATTACTAATCACTAACTAGTATTTTTTTGGATTTTTATGATTTTATAACAAGTAATGAAAAATTAAGATCTAAAATTATTAAGCTAAAAACAGGTAATCAATAAGCACAAAAATGATTAAACTAAGCACAAATAAGCATTCAATTAAACAATAAGTAGATTAATAAGCAAATAAGCAATATAAGCAAAATTTAAACTAGATCTTTAAAACAGAAATTTAAAGAGAAACTTACTATTGGCCTAGCTTAACAAGGCACAAAGGGGCTCTCCTTAAGCTATTCTACAGCACTAAGCTATCCTAAGAAAAGCTAGTATAAAATCCATGAATCTCTTCCCTCTTCTAGCTCTTCTCCATATAGCTTATAAGTCACAAGCAAAGGTAAATAAGTACTTAAGCTAGTTTTACAGATATTAAGTATGATTAAGACCAAGTTAAGCTCAAATCATGAGCTTAGAGACTCATGAGAGTTGTTGAGCTTATAGGAGCTTATGAGCATTTAGCTTAAGAATTGAGGACAAATGAAAAAGAGAGAGAGCTTATGAATGTAAATACTGAATACTTCTAGTACATTCACAAAAGAAAACTATGCTATTACATTACTTAAAAAGAAATTACAAAACATTTAAGGAAAATTTAATATTTAGCATAAAAACAAAATTTTAAGCCACCTAAAAGCTACTAAAAAAAACTTAGATTGTGTGTTGATTGAGGGTGACGAGCCTTTTAATAACGCCGATACCCCTGAACTTCAGGTCTTTCCTTGCGCATCCCAAGCTTCTCTCAATCTCACCAATCATTTCCTTTCATCAATTGATACTTTGATCTATGACTGTTAAGATCAAAACCAAAGCACATGATTGTCCAAGCTGCAATCCTTTGCAGAGTCTTCTGTGTTTGTTATAGTTGAGAGCCCTTAATACAAAAATCCTTCACTCTGTGCTTTTCCCTTGATTACATTACTTTAAAAGAAATTACAAGAGATTAAATGAGAAATTACATTAAGCTAATACTAAAAGCTAAAGCTAAAAACTTAAAAGCTAGACTAGGTGTAAAAAGAAAAGAAGATGATGTGTGTATGTGAGAGTGAGCCTTTTTATAGCCTGCTGCTGAACCTTCTAGCCCTTTGAGTGCTTCCCACGCTCCTTTCAATCTCTGTCGTACATTCTCTCAATGATTGGAGAATCAAGCTAGGCCGTTAGATCATTTTTGGGACACACGGATTGCCAACGTGGCATCCGTGTGTCAACCTTGATTGTGCTTCTTTACTGAGTAGATATAGTACAAATTCATTCATCCCATGTGCTTTCTTGTCAAACAATATGTCATTCCTTTGTGAGATTGACTAATGAGGTGCGTTTGATGACAACTTATCTCTGCCAGCGTGTACTTGACCCCTTAGATTGTCCTTTCTGCCCCTTAATTGTGATTTGCCCTCTTGTTTTTACCCTTGGTAAAAGGTAGACGATGGATGAATAGTGTTTTACCAGCTTTTGGCGCCATTTTTTACATAAGGGGCATTTGTATTGTTTGACTCGGGCTTATATAGGACTTTGACTTGGGCTTGAGAGTGGGCCTGGGGATTTTGGTTTTGGGCTATGGGTAACCGGTTAGGGATTTATAAGGGTTTAACAATTGTTAGTTTTTAAACTAACAACCGTTAGTTGTATTTAGGGTTTGTTTTGTACTTTGGATATTTTTGAGGGACTGAATTGCAATTTTGGGTTTTGTCGTTTTGTGTTTGACTTTTGTTGACCAAGAGTTGACTTGAAGGTTGACTTTTTGACTTTGGCTTTGAATTCCCTGCTTCTTTTGTGCTCTTCCGTTCCTCGTGTCCGTGTTTGTCCATTTTTGACCGTTTTCTTGTGATTTTTGTCTTATCCGTACCTGCACACACAAAACACAAAAATAAGCATATCTTTGCCATTTTTAGTATGTTTTTGGTCTTAATTGGGCTTTTTCTGATATAAACGGATATGTGTTTTTCACACATATCAAAATTCCCCAAACTAAACGATTGCGTGTCCTCACGCAATATTACATGCTCTATAACCAAATACCTCAAAACTTCTCCAAACTAATCCTTTAAGAAGTAGTAAAGTCTTTTGCGGGGAAAGTTTCTAAGTCACAAGTTATAAAACACCCGATTTCCCATTTTCAAAACTTTTTCTCTTTTATTGATTTTTCTTAATCAACTACCTATCTACAACTTATTCTTGTGTGACATAATGTATTGTTTTCATTACCTTTTGGTAACTTTAAGAATCATGGAACAAAAAGCACAATTAAGTGTCTAAAAAGATAACTTTGTCATTCCCGATTTTTCACTTTTCTCAAACTAAGCTTAAAAATAAGATCACTGTTTAGTACAAGCTAAGATGCTAAGACTACTTATAATTACAACTTGTGAATTTTTCTTCCCGACATACATCATATATTTAAATGTGTGTGCTCAAATTAATTTAAACCATTAAATCCACATATTTAGATAGTTGAAATCCGACTAAGCTTTACACATGGGCCTTTTGGGCTAATATGTTAATAACATAGTAAGATCACAACTCAAAGCAAACAAAAACCTCCTTAGCTAAGACATCGTTGGTTCACTTGCCCTATAAATGACTTTCTTCTCTAGCATCCCAACGTCATCGGGTAAGTGCTAAGGCTCTTTAAGACATAAATGGACCAATCTTATTTGCACCATATACCCTAAGGCTCTTTAAGGTACAAACAAGACAAAAAATAGCAACATTATTGGACCATGGTTCTTTAGAAGGCTACAACATCGGCCACGCCTCTGACAAGATGCAGCAAACATATTTCAACCAGGCATTATTACTATGGGCTTTATTCTTAGAAGACTGCAACATCGGTTATGAGCCGGCAAGATGCAGTAAACTTTTATTCAGCCCACAGTAGTTTTATATTAATACATAATTATCCATATACCCGAAGCTCTTTAAGGAATAAGCAGAGATATTTATTCATACATGAATATATATATAGTATATATATATATATATAAATATATTAATATATAATATAAAATATATATATATATAGGAAGGGATCAATGTGAGAAGAAAAAAGATATTATGAAAGACTAAGAAGGATTTTTAGCCACACATTTTAAATAGGAAGGAGAATTTTAAGGGGAGATGCATGCATTTTTATAGGTGCATCTGAAATGTGTGTTGTGTTTCTTTCTTATCATTCTCATTATAAGTTTTCTTCTCATTTGATCCTTACTCTATATATAATATATATAATAATTTATAATATATATAATATATATATATATTCTATAGTATGCCAAATTAAGTATTCCTAATGCGTACTCTCTCTAAATCACAAAGAAACTGAAGAAAACTTCTGAGAACTAACTATTGACCAAAAAACCGTAAAACTCTATTTATTAAACATTTATTATTATGGTGAAACAATCTAATGGGAGAAAAAGCCACAATATCTAACACTTGTAGCTTTAAAGAAATCGAACTATTTCCACGCTTAGCAACAATCTTATATCTACTCTATCATCTCATTGTTTCTTTTGTCACAATTTAAATTTCTAGTAAAGAACTAGTGAATCTTAGCCAAAGTAAATCAAACGTTGCATATTGTAAACAATCGTTATGGAACTTGCAAAATCTAAAACTTTTTCAAGCAAGACTCGCTTTTTAAAGCTCCTTGTATAAAAAGATGGCAAAATTTAATCTAAATACGTTAAGGAGAAAAGCTAAGATATAAAATCGGTCGGGTCAAAATTTACTTTTATTCTCACAAACTAAAAACCTACATTCATGTCAAAACACTTATTGATTTTTTGGTGGGGCAAATTTAATTTAAAAATTTAAAATTTTTGCGGGAAAACGGGGTACGTGAGAACAACACAATAAGCAGATAACATCAAATCGATAGATTCCCTCCCCAAACTAAAATGAAACATTGTCCTTAAAGTTTAAGGCCGGGTTTTTGCCGAAAAATCTAAGCCGTTTATTAAGTATGCAAAGATAAACGTGAATCGATAAGATGAAAGGATATCGGATTTCCCCAAACTAATCACATGCAAAGGATAGGAAGCTCGAGTGAATCGGGTCACAACATCGACACAAGAGACTTCAGAAATTGTTGGATCAATCCTGCAAACATGCACAAGTACAAACAACAAACACAAAGAACGGAAAAGGCTAGCCTCAACACATCACAACACATTATTATTAGAACAATAGAAAATTGGATACGCATGGGAGAAACTCCCCCGAAGCGCATGATTTATTTGTCACCTGATCACAAAGCTCGACTCGATCCTGAATTAAGTTCCTTAGGGGCGAGCAATACATAGAACAAGAAACTTTTACATTTAAAATGTCACCCGGTATCTAGATAAGAAAATGGAAAATGATGATGCGGGGTTAAAAATGGTGTGTCTTTCACTCCCGAAGGAGAGAAATGAAGAAAGAAAGATAATGAAGGTCAAATCTGAAACAAGGGTGGAAAGGGTGGGTAAAATACCAGCCATAAAATCATGAGGTTTAGAAACACCCTTAAACACTTTGATTATCAAAATACCCGCTTCGGGTTTAAAACATTTATCAACATCCGGTGGTTCCGGTGGAGGACGAGGAAATGACTGTTCCTTGAAAACTAAAAGAATCCCGGAGGAAATGTTCTCTTTTAAATTCTTCTTTGTTGTTACAAGATTTTTATCATGAATGGCATGATAAACTAGTATACCCGGTTTGAAAACTTTGTCCTCGTTTCCGAGAGAATTCAAGATAATACTAGCGAGACAACCTCCGCAGTGAAAGGCGAGTCGAAATCTAACAAAGGAGGTGGTAAAATACTTGATTTGGTAGAATCAAATGCAACTGTTAAGTCCTTTTTAAAATCCTTTGGTTTGGAAAAATGATCATTAATATCAATCGGATTATCAAAAGTGATTCTAATTGGCATGACAATGGTATCGATTGGAACATTACTTGAAACTTTGACCATCTTAGCATCTTAATTTCTTCAACTTCTTGAGGACGAGAAAGAGGTTTTGGTTTTTTATGTAAGTATGTTGCCAAAAGACAAATTATCTTCTTCTTAATCGAAATTCGATTCATCATTTTCCATACAAATCTGACCAACGAGAAAAGCATTGATGTTTTCCATGAACAAACCTTCTCTCCGGTAAGAGTAGATGAAAGTAGGATTGCTACTTGAAAGTTTCAAAGGTAGAAGGGAGTGTAAAGATCAATTCCCGAGGAATCGAATCTTTTTCTTCAAAGAGAGTATTCATGTTGCTTGATTTGAAACTATCATCGAATTCAAAAAGAGGATTTGAACTAACTTGAAAATTTTCTTCATGAAAATCCTTCTTAAGAGTTGAATCATCATTAATAATAAGCTTCATCAACTTCCGGTAAGGTTGGATAGTCGGGAATAGCAAGAAAAGTATCGGCTTCTTCGATTAAGAGAAAGTCACTATCCCCGAAAGGAGTGAAAGTAGGAGAAGAATTTGAAACAATCGGATCGTATCTGGGAGAAGGATTGCCATATGCAATTTCGTCGGAAAAATCCTAAAACTTCTTGTGAGTACTCTTCACACGTAACATCAATAAGATTGACTCGTTTTAATGACTCGAGGTTATTATATGAAATAGAAGGAGTATCACCACACTTAAGGGTCAAAGATTGATCATCGTGTCTAAGGGTTATTTCCCCTTCATACACATCTATCAAAGCATGAGCCGTCCTAAGAAAAGGTCTCCCAAGTATTAACGGTATTCGAGGATCAGCTACGAGATCTAGAACCATAAAATCGGCCGGAAAGTAGAACTTTCCTACCTTAACAAACACATTTTCGGCTACACCGGTTGGTTTTGAAATTGTTCGGTCAGCTAATTCTAACACCATTTTAGTATCATTTAGGCCCGGGAGTCCAAGCTTTTTCCATATGGAAAGAGGCATGAGATTAATGCTAGCACCTAAATCGGCTAGGGCTAAGCAATTATCAAACTCTGAAAAATCACATGGGATAAGAAATCGTCCGGGGTCACCTAGCTTCTCCGGAAGCTTTTTGAGAACAACCGCACTACAATTTTCATTCAAATTTGTCTTGGTTAACTCGATTAACTTGTATTTGTTATTAAGCATCTTTTTGAACATCGGAGCAAACTTAGGCATATGAATGAGAGCATCCGCAAAACTTAGCTCAAAATGAAGATTACAAAATTTTTCCATAAACTTGGAAGCTAGGATATTATCCTTTTCACGAAGCTTTTCTTTTACAAGTCTTAAAGGGTAAGTTAAACTAGATTTGGTCTTTTGAACCAAAGAAGGCTCATCGATTGGTTTTTTGTCTTTTTCTAGGTCTTGGACCAATGGAGGTTGGATGTTTTCGGTGCTAGGTAGCTCCGTATCCTTTGTCACCTCGGGTTCCTTTTCCACCACCGGCGGTAAAATCGGAGGTCCATCATATGAGGCACCACTTCGTGTGGTTATTGCATTGGCTTCATTCCTAGGGTTTGGTATGGTGTTGCTTGGTAAAGAACTCGAACTTGAAGCTTGGTTGTTGTGATAACTTTGCATAAAACTAAGCATCATGTTTTGAAAAAAATCTTGCTTCTTTTGAGAATCGTTATAACTTCTTTGAAAATCATTTTGATTTCTTTGAAAATTATCCAATTTCATTTGCAAATTATTCATGTTAGCATCATTAGCCTTTGCGTAGCTTTCAAAATCCGTTTTTGAAACACCTTGAATTTGGGAAGCGGTAGATTGGTAAGGTAAAGCTTGATTAACCGAGGGTTGATTAGTGGGTGGTTGGTATGGTGGGGTTTGATAAACGGCTTCTTGACTGTTTTGACGGTTTTGGTTGAAATTGTTTCCACGGTTTTGATTTTGATTTGGATTGAAATTGTTTCCTTGATATCGGCTTTGGTTTCCTTGGTTGTTTTGAACATTTGGTTGATTAAAACCGGGTGGTTTCATTTGATTTGCCAAATTAGGAGGATTTCATTGAACAAAGTTGCCAACGACGGCGGTTTGTTGGAATTGATGAATGTTATCATGAAAAACGGGAAAATCATTTCCACCTCTTGTTAACGGAAAATTATTGAAATTATGATTCGCACAACAAGTAACACATACTTCCTCGACCGCTTTGACGGTAGCGGGAGGGAGTAGAGAATTCGAACTCACTTTGGCAACGACTGCCTTAGATTCGAGACTTACGAACCTTGGATTGTACTTTCGATAATTCTCAAGCATTTACGAGGCATCTAATCCAAAAAGTTTTCCACCAGCAGCAGAATTCAACGAGTTTGATCATTAGCATTCAAGCATTGTAAAAACGGTATCCAACTTAAGTAGTTCTGAAAATCCCATGTTGTGGGCATGAGCTCTAAGAGATCATTGAATCGATACCCAAGCCTCATTAAAGTGATTCGTCAAATCTATGTTGAAAACTCCTCATGATTTTCGATACGAAAATTGTCGTTATTGAAGGAGGAAAGAATTGATTAATGAATATTGAAACAAGATCATCCCATGTCAAATCGATCGAGTGAGGTTCTTTTTCTAGCCAAATACCGGGCTGAACCTTAAAGAAAAACGGAACAAGCATAAGCTTAATTGACTAGCCGGGATGTGTCCGGAATCCATTGTTTAAGTAATCATATAAAATATCGATGAGAGCATGTGGATCCTCTTTATCATGTCAGAAAAAATGTTATGTTTTGAACAAATTGATCAAACCATGCATCAACACAAAAGTTATCATTGATTTTGGGAATTACAATTGCATCCTCGTAACTCTCCATGGGGTGGTGCTAGCGAGCAATAGTAACCATTGTCATGGTTATCACCGTCCGGAACTAATGGTAGATTAACAAAAGGTTTATCTAAAAGAAATGTTGAACACTAGCCTGATTGCTTGTTGTTACGTGTTACACATGGTGTCCGTGTTTGAGAACGAAGTGCGCATGCACAAAGTAGAAAAATAATTAAAACTAAAATTTAAAAACTAATAAATTTTTTTTAATTATTATATTATATTTTTTCATTAAAAAACAAACTAATCTACGGAAAACGAGAGACAAACTTAAACCAAAATAATTGACAATTTAACTTCACGGTACGCTCCTTAAAAATTTAACTGTTAAAAGGTAGAGCACGTACTTCGTAAATGACACAAATGGCAAGTTTCTAAATCTTTGATTCGATTTGGAAACTTTTCAAGTTCACCGGAACTTATTTATAAAACCTTCGATTGAGGATATTAATGTCTCTTTGGTGTTTTTTTATAACAATTGTGTAATTTAATTCCTTTTTTTAAGGACAATTTTTTTATATTTTTTTATTTTTTTTAATTTTTTATTTATATGATAACTATACTAAAAGAAGAAAAGAAAAAAAAATTTCCTTTACTTTTTTAAAATTTTTTTAATTTTCTTTTTTGGGTATTATGGTTTTTTATACACACAAAATAAACTTTCGTAAACGAAAGGAACTCAAATCAAAAATCAACAAAAAAACTAAAACGAGGTGAATCTTTAAACACAAGTCCCTGGGCAACTACGCCAAAAAAGAGATTGTTAGCTGTTTTTATAACACTATATCTTAAATTTAATACAACCAAAAGTATAGAGAAAAATTCCCAAAGTATCCCTCTAGGAAAATTTCTTATACAAATATGATAATAATTAATAATACTACACGATATGTTTTAACACTACGTGAGGAAAGTAAACTTCTTTCTCCCCCAACGACTTGTAGCAATGAAATGTAAGAACCAACGCTTTTAGTTTGATAAATAGGATTATGAATAAGAAGCAAAAGAGGAAAATGTGATTATCTTATAACTACACTAATAGAAAGCAAAAAAATAAAATAAGTACACAAAAATTAATTAAAACAAATAGCCGAGGAGACAAATAAAACCTACAAAATAATGCTAATATAGACAAAATTAAACTTAAAAAATGTAAACTAAAATTCTAAACATAAGATTAAGACGAAAGAAATTTAGGAAAAAGGACAAATATATTTTTTTGTTTATCTTTGTAATTAATAATGAATAACACAGACTAATTAAATCCTAGAAAATTAGCAAAATTAATTCCTACAAATTCTAAAAAATGATTATTAGTAAACTTAGAAAAGGTCTAAAAAACACTAGAAAACGACTCAGAAAACCTATTTTTAACATTCTTAAAATGTAAAATTCTATTTTTGACAATAGCAAAAATCAAAAGCTTAAAAAAAATGAAAATAAAAATTAAAAGGTAGAAAAAATTATTTACTGCGAAAATGTAAAACAAAAACTAAAAACTATTTTTTTTCTTATTTTTCTACAAACTTTTATTCGATTATTCTTTATGACTTTTTCGAAATTAAATCCTAAAACGAATGATTAAAAATAATCTACTAATAGAAAATTATGAGAGAAAATATTCCAGAGAGAAAATCCTAAATGAAACAAGCAAGGTTTTATCTAGCAAAAATAAATATGAACCACTCAACTTATCAAATAAACTAGAAAGTTAGCTACATTATGCTACGGCTTATAATGAAAAACGTAAAAATTAAAATGTGTACCAAGTATTAAATGTTGCAAGCTTTGGTTGATGAGCTATTGTAAGCGAAAATGGTTAAATCACGGTTAGGTAAGTGTGTGTGGAGGTTCACGGGTTCAAGTCTGCGATCATACACCCCTTTTTTTGACCAATTTTTTTAATTATTTATTGAAAAGCAATATAGTTCAATTACGAAAGCAAAACACACCATTTTTAAAACATTATAATGACGGGAGACATAAGCTGAAACCACAGATAAACTCAAAAAGAGCTTGGTAAGTTTCGTCTACAGTATAGTAGAAGCATTTAACGCTCAAAGATTGCTTGGTTTGGACTAAAAAAGCTTGCACAAACTCCATATAAGATCAATTCGCTGCAAAAACTAAAAGCTGTTCTAGCTAGCTTAATAGTGACTAGTATCAAATTATGATAAGCAAATTATACTAACAACTATAAGCCTATCTGAATCGTAGTGAACTAAAGCAAAAAACAGAAATCACTCACTTAAAATCATCAAAATAAACTTAAGCTCAAATGAGCTTAGACATAAGCTAATATTAAACCTGGGACTTTTTGGAAAACTAATTACGTACATATAATCTAGAGAAAATACCAGATCATCAAAACAAGTGCAATAGCTAGAAATACAAATTAAGAGCTAAATCAAGGTTACTACTGTATTTTGAGAATTGATTATTTGAAAGGATTTATAAAAGACAATTAAAGCTTGAAATTACACCTAAGAATTAAGACTAAATTATGAAAACTAATTTTTTATCTAAATAGTCTTCCTACATGTAACTATAAGCCCACTACTTTATAAAACTCTAAATTTCCACTAAACTAGCTTAAAATGCACATAAAAAATGTCAGCAAGTATTTATTTCTAACTGTCTTGATATTTCAAGCTGATGCACTTGACAAGTCGAGAGCAAAAACAAAAATGCAGGTGTGTCCTTGTGGTTTTATCCCCCCTTCTCTAGACTCACTCTAATAGAGCATTGTACTAACACTAAACAACAAATACCAAGCCTAGAACGACTTGGATCAGTTTTGCACAAGCTAAGATAAGTGACAAATTCCCCCTGTTGCAGGAACAATTAAAGACAAAAACTGTGACATTTAAAATCTAATCCATTGAAACACATACTCTACTACTATTTAAAAATGATTATAAAACTAATTCAAACCTATAGCTAAACTCACTTTGACTCTATATATAGGTCTAAAGTGAGTAAATTCCAACACTCTATAGACTTATTTAACAATTCATTTAAGGCTTATGACAAAGAGATTAAAAGCTCAATTCCTAAACACAAATTAACAAACAGCTTTTTAAACAACCAATTTGCTTCATAATATCAGTAAAAGCAAATAGGCTAAATCCATAAGCTACACAAAAACTACCTAATATTTTTTTTTTAGGCTTTTTTATATGTATATTTAAAGACAAAAAATGAAAGAAAAATTCAAGCTACAACACAAAGAACATATACCTAATAAGCTAGAATAAGATCAGATAAGCACAAATAAACAGACAAATTAAGCAAATAAGCAAATTTATACTAATAAGCAATCATTATGCTAGATATTAAAGGACAAAGGAATTTAAATAAAAACTTATAGGAACCTTAGCAAAACAAAGGTAAAAGAGCTCAAAGAGCTTATCAACAGCTCTGGCTTTTTTAAAATAAGCCAGTAAAAGTCCATGGGAGCTCTTCCATTGTAAGCTCCCCTTCCATTAGCTTATAAGTCCAAATATCAAAGGTATTTAACTGATTTTAGGATTTAAGTAGATTAAATGAGCAAATGAGCTCTATCACAAGCTTAGAGGCTTGTGAGAGCTTATGAGTATCTTATTGATCCGTATGCTAACATATGAGCTTATAGAGAGCTTATGACACTTTTATGAAAGAAAACTCAAATTTTATTAACTAAAATGCTTGATTACATTACTTTAAAAGAAATTACAAGAGATTAAATGAGAAATTACATTAAGCTAATACTAAAAGCTAAAGCTAAAAACTTAAAAGCTAGACTAGGTGTAAAAAGAAAAGAAGATGATGTGTGTGTGTGAGAGTGAGCCTTTTTATAGCCTGTTGCTGAACCTTCTAGCCCCTTGAGTGCTTCCCACGCTCCTATCAATCTATGTCGTACATTCTCTCAATGATTGGAGAATCAAGCTAGGCCGTTAGATAATTTTTGGGACACACGGATTGCCAACGTAGCATCCGTGTGTCAGCCTTGATTATGCTTCTTTACTGAGTAGATATAGTACAAATTCATTCATCCCATGTGCTTTCTTGTCAACCAACGTGACATTCCTTTGTGAGATTGACCAATGAGGTGCGTTTGATGACAACTTATCTCTGCCAGCGTGTACTTGACCCCTTAGATTGTTCTTTCTACCCCTTAATTGTGATTTTCCCTCTTATTTTAACCCTTGGTAAAAGGTAGACGATGGATGAATAGTGTTTTACCAGCTTTTGGCGCCATTTTTTACATAAGGGGCGTTTGTATTGTTTGACTCGGGCTTATATGGGGCTTTGACTTGGGCTTGAGAGTGGGCTTGGGGATTTTGGTTTTGGGCTATGGGTAACCGGTTAGGGATTTATAAGGGTTTAACAATTGTTAGTTTTTAAACTAACAACCGTTAGTTGTATTTAGGGTTTGTTTTGTACTTTGGATATTTTTGAGGGACTGAATTGCAATTTTGGGTTTTGTTGTCTTGTGTTTGACTTTTGTTGACCAAGAGTTGACTTGAAGGTTGACTTTTTGACTTTGAATTCCCTGCTTCTTTTGTGCTTCTCCGTTCCTCGTGTCCGTGTTTGTCCATTTTTGACCGTTTTCTTGTGATTTTTGTCTTATCCGTACCTGCACACACAAAACATAAAAACAAGCATATCTTTGCCATTTTTAGTATGTTTTTGGTCTTAATTGGGCTTTTTATGATATAAACGGATATGTGTTTTTCACACATATCATACACGACAAGGTGTACTTATTTTTCAATTTAACACGATTTCGCGCTCGAATTATGAAGGAGTGTTATCTAACATATAAGATGCTCGAGCCTGTTTGTGGGCTTAGTTCCATTAAGTTTTTTGTGTATCAAGCTTTATGAATATTATCTTATCCATACTACTTATAAAGCATAATAGCCTTTTATTTTTAGTAATCTTGAACTTTTATTTCACATTTATGCATAGTGTACAACTCATACAAGCATAATTAAAACTTGATAATTACAACATATAAACATAATTAATACTTATATTAAAACATATCATTACATAAATATATAATCATATCTACATAGTGTACAACTTTTTAATAAACTAACGCAATAAACAATTGAAAATGAGATATTCAATACATTCATTACTTAAAAATATAACCATTTATTCACATTGTACAACAATTAAATGCATATATCTACAAAAATGTACATATGTTGTCTCCGTAAAATGATGGTGCATATAGTTTTAAAAATCGAACCGGACCAACAGGCTCAACTAGGAACCGGAGTCACCATCGGTTCGGCTAGCCAATAAAAGCCGCCCAAAGACCAACCGAGAGGACCGTCGGAACCGATAAAAATGAGTTAACTCGGTTTCACCAGGATTAAATTCTTGTTATTATTCCGGTTAATCGTCACAGGATACCCGCCGCCGCAACACGCGAGTACCCTGCTAGTATTAATAATACTTATATCCTACAGAGAATTCTATAATTTAACATGGATTACCCGCCTACTATCAAACCCCCAGTTGGACGACAAAGGAAGGTTAGAATTAAGGCACATGATGAGAGCAAAAAAAGCACAAGTGTCCGCGATGTGGTAAACTTGGATATTATGAAAAGAGATGCAAGAATCTTGCACCTCAAGATTCGGATCAATATCAAGCTTCAACTAGTAAAAGGTAAATTAGTTCTTTGACTTTTTTAAAGTTTTGATCGATAACAAATCAGTGTGATATGAGTCGTTTTTTATAGAGGATAAGGAAAGAGTGCCAAAGCTCTTCAAAGTAAGAAATCGAGGACGAAGCATTGATGGTCATAAAACAATGAAATTGGCAAGTGATGGATAAATTAAAAGAAGGTCATACCATCCTTTTGTAACTTTTGGTTTGATTTTGGATTTTTTTGCTTCGTGGGAGTTCACCCCATGCTTATCATCTCTATTTTCTTTCTATTTTCTATTCTAATGTGTTGTGTTGAGAGAGGCTTGTACTCTCTCCGATTTCTCGATGTTTGTTGCTTGTTTGTTGTGATTTTTGTAGGATCGAACCAACAAATTCTTTGAAGCCTCTCGTGTCCGGTTGATTTTTCCTGTTCTACTCAAGCTTCTCATTCTTTGTGTGAATTAGTTTGGGGAGATCCGATATCCTTTCATCAATATCGATTAACGTTTATCTTTGCATACTTCATAAACGGCTTAGATTTACGTAGAAACCCGACTTTAAACATTGAGGACAATGTTTCGTTTTAGTTTGGGGAAGGGAATCTATCGATTTGATGTTGCTTGCTTATTGTTTTGTTCTCACGTACCCGTTTTCCCACAAAATTAGCAAAATTTTTAAAATTTTTCAGTCTTGTTATTTAGTTGAATATAAAAAAAAATGTGTTAAGACTAAAATGTAGGTTTCCCGTTGGTAAGAATAAGAAGTAATTTTTGACCCGATCGTACGTGTAGAGTTCTAGCTTTCTCCCTTAACAATTAATATGGATGTTTGGCTAGACTCATATAGACTTTAAACATATGCTAGATCTTGAAATCTTAGTAAATGAAGACTTGTGCTAATCTCATAGATTTTAAATAATGCGAGTTGGATATTTATATAGCTAAGTATTGCAAATTTCTATTTGTGAAGAATAGGAAATGATAGTGTTGTTTACGAATTAGATGCAAAGCAAAGTTTATTTGGAAAATCTTAAAGCTTATAAGAATAACTTGTGACCTTTTCTTCCCCGGAGTTCTTAACAATGATTAATTATACGTGTTCACTTTAATTTTTGCAATTAGAGTTTTACTCTTAAATCAATCAACATATTAGAGAAAAAAACCTTTATCCGATGATAGAGTCAAACATCATTTGTAAATAAGAATTTTAGGTCAAGTATATGTACTGGTTTTCTAACACGAAAATTCTTCTATTTGCAAAAAAAAAAAAACTATAAAATGTAGTTGGTGAAAAAAAAGGAAGCCATATATATCAATCCTTAAGTGTTAATATATAATATACACACTCCATCGCAATAAAGTACAATGGGCATTTGTCGGTTCGCTCCAGTGTGACATCGAAAGAAAGGATGAGGATGTATAATTTAAGGGTTGTATCAATAATAAATACGCGAGCTCTTGGTCGGAGGCGAGGCCGATGGTCAGTCGAAAGAAAAGTGATACCAATTCCCTACCTACATAAAGTAAATAGAAATAATATTGAGCAAAGTTAGAAAATAAATAGTAAAAGAGTTTCATTTTCTAAAAACCAAGGTATTCTTTTGAGCTAAGGTTTGCAAAAGTCTACAAAGCTTTTTCATCGGAAATTCATACGTTTCGATTAGTATTCTCCGGATGGGGTGTCAAAAGCCTTAGCACTTACCCGATGACGGTGGGATCGCTAGAGAAGAAAGTCATTCATGGGACAAGTGAACCAACGATGTCTTAGCTAAGGAGGTTTTTTGTTTGCTTTGATGTGATTCTCTAAGTTATTTAACATATTTGCCCAATAAGCATGGTTCGGATTTCATCTATATTAATAGTGGATTTAATGGTTTAAATTAATTTGAACACACTCACCTAAATATATAATTTATGTCGGGAAGAGGAATTCACAAGTTGTAATTATAAGTAGTTTTAGCATCTTAGATCGTAATTAACGGTGATCTTATTTTTAAGCTTAGCATGGAGAAGTGAAAATACGGGGGATGATGAATTATCATTTTAGACACTTAATTGTGCTTTTGTTCTATGATCCTAAAAGTTACCAATGAGGTAATGAAAACAATACATTATGTCAACACAAATAAGTTGTAGTTAGGAAGCTAATTATCAAGAAAAAATCATAAAAAGAGAAAAATCTTAGAAAATGGGAAATCGGGTGTTTTATAACTTGTGATTCTCTTAATCTCTCGTCAACAAAATCTATTGCTACTTTTCAAAGTTTAGTTTGGGGAAAAAAAAAAAAATTTTCGAGATATTTGGTATAAGGCATAGTGATAATGCGTGAGGACACACGAATCGTTTAGTTTGGAGAAATTTGATATAAGTTGTAGGAATGACAATATCCATTTATGCCTAAAATAACCCAATTAAACCCAAAACAGACCAAAAATAGGCAAAAACATGCTTGTATTTGTGTTTTGTGTGTGCAGGTACGGATATATCACAAATCACAAGAAAACAATCAAAAACGGGCAAGCACGGACACGAGAATCCAGAAAGAATTCAAAGCCGAAGCCAGAAAAGTCAAATCCAGTCAAAGATGGTCAATAAAAGTCAACAAAACCCATTTAACTTAGCCCATTTCCTTTTATAACAACCACAAGGGCCAGTTTTGTAATTTCCAAAAGTGGTTTATAACAAGAAAAGAAGAAAAGGAAGAACAAAGGCCATATTTTGCAAATCACGCAAAGTCCAACAGTTTTTAACTATCAAAAATGGCGCAAATCACTTTTTACTATCACAGAAACCATCGCTCCCCTTTCACCTCCCATGATAAAACAAAGGGCAAATCAAAATTAAAGGGTGCATTAGTCAATTCAAGGAAGCTCAAGTTCAATGGCAGGGTCATTAAGGTCAAATCAAGAGAGTCATTAGCCCTCTCTCAAGCTCCAAGGACACGCAGAACTAAGTTTGCCATTTTTGATCCGTTTTGGGTTTATTTGGGTTATTTTAAGCATAAATAGATATGTGTATTCTACACTTATCAGACACGCTGGCAATCTTCAGGTGTCCACAGCTTGATCAAACGGCCACAAATGAAGCTCAAATGATTGGAGAAATGATTGGTTGAGATTGAAAGTTTGGAGAGCAGGGCAAGAGGGCTAGAAGGATCCAAGGCAGGCTATAAATAGAGCCTCACTTCTCACACACACGATATCTAGATTTACACGTAGCTTTTAGGATTAATTTTTAGCTTAATTTTACTTTAAACTTTGTAATTTCTTTTTAGATATTGTAATCAAGTTTTCTATCAATGAATTCAGAAGTTTTTAATCTCTCTTAAGCTCTCTTATTTACTTTATAAGCTCTTGTTTTACTTAAAACTGTTAAGCTAAATAGTCATAAGCTACTCATAAGCTCTTTCAGTCTATAAGCTGAAATAGAGCTATTTGAATTCAGAATTAATCTTACCTAAACCTTAAATCAGTTTAATCTATCATGGATCTTATTGGATTAGAGCTTTTGGAAGGGGATCTTAACTTGGAAGAGATCCCAAGGACTTTACCCTAGCTTATCTAATAAGCTAGGGAGCTTGTAGCTGCCTTTATTGGTCCTCTTGTTTAGCTAGAGGAGTTTGTAAGTTTCTCTTTCATTTTCCTTTAAATTCTAGTTTTAAATAATGATATTATTGCTTGCTATGTTTAGATCTGCTTATTTTCTTATTCTCTTTGCTTATTAGTGCTTATTTGAGTTTTATCTAGCTAAATCTTCATAGTTGTTTATCTGTTTTCAATTTTCTTAGTTTAAATCATAGATTTTCATATTATTGTCTTAAAAACCTCTAAAAAACCAAAAAAATATAGTAAAATAGTATAGATCTTAGATTATTGCTTATTTAGTTGTTAAATCATGCTTATTAAAGTAGTTTTAATCTGTTAATTGTCTGGTAGTTAATACTTGTTCATTAAATTTCAACTTAAAAGCTTTTCTCAGAATCTGTCATAGTCTTTAAGGGTTGTTTGGCTTAAGTGTGTTTAACCTCTAAAAGTCAAAATTACTTGTGCAATTTGTTTGAGTAAGCTGAGTTTTCATTTAAGAATAGTTTTCATTTAGTTTTTATAAGTTAGAGTTCAAAATTTCAAAAGATATGGCTTATTATCTTTGTTTTTACACCAGGGCAGTTTTTGACTATCTTTTTGCTTGTGAAATTTAGATCTAAGCCCTCAAAGGCTTAGATCTTGCTTGCACTTTGTTTAAACACTCTATTTGAGTGTATTTTAGTGCAGGATTTCCCTTAGGAAACCTACACTCTTGGTTTACAGCTGTGCAAAGGGCACCAGTACTAACACAAAGTTAGTACTGCTGATACTTTACACTACCAGTACTAACTAAGTTAGTTAGTACTGCTTTCACAAGTTAGTACTGCCACCTTTGGCTTAATTTTTAGCTGAGTAAAAGTAGGATTTAGGTTTTTAAATTCAAGTTAGAAGTAATCTAGATATAGCTTGATATAGTTTAGGGTTTAGTTTTCATTTTGCTGCTTATTTTCTTAGACATTTCAGCTGTTTTAAAAAAAGGAATTCTGCATCAGCAGTACTAAGTTAGTTAGTACTGCTGATATTCAAGCCCCAAATTAAGCCATCAAAGTTAGGATTTAATAGCTTATCTTTTAGCATCTTATAGTCTAGTTATAGCTTAATATAGAATAAGTCTTAGATTACATTTTCTAGCTTATTTACATAGCTTATTTTTGCTGTCAAAAAGTTAAAAAGCCAAAAACAGTACTTAGGAATTTTAAGGTTTTAATTTGTTAATTTAGCTTATGGGTCTAGATTTTATAGCTTAATTAGATAGATTATAAGTAGTTTAATAAGTCCTTAAAGTTTTAGAGTCTAGTTTAGCTTTTTAAGCTTTTAAGCTCATTTGGATTTTGTGCTATCTTGCTTATTTTCTGAGTTTGCTTAGTTCATGCTCAATTTTAGTTGTTTAAAAGTACTTCTAGCTTAGATTTCTTTGCATTCATAGATAAAGCATTTCATAAGCTTCCCAGAACTCTTTTCCTTTTTCACATTAAGCTTAATTTGAGCTTTTTATAGCTGTTTTGGTAAAACATAGCCCAAACCCCTAGTTTCTGTAACAGCTTATTGAGAAGCTCTTTTAGAGCTTATCTTTGAGTTTCAGACCATAGTGCTTTTGTGTTCAAAGTTTTCTTCCCTAGCTTCCTTTACAACTTTGCTCTTTAAAGTTTTTAGTGACAAGCACTTTAGAATTTAAGCTTATAATTGGACTTAGTTTGTTGTCGGGGTTAGTTCTCAAGGACCACTCCTGTAATTTTTCTGTTTCAGTTGTTTTCCAGTTAATCCTTGCCTGTTAAATGTTTTAGCCCGTTAATCCTTAAGTTTTTTTTTTCACAGTTTGTCCCTAAGTTAGTTTTTAATTAGTTTATTAAGTTTTAATTAATAATTAGGGTTAGTTTTAATTAGTTTAATTAAACTTTTATAAAAAGATAAAAATTAGGGCTTTCATTTTTAATAATTTTCGGCAATTTTTCTTTATTTAGTGAAATTTTAGTTTACATTTTTAGGGATTAAAATTTGTTTACTTGCTTAATTGTCATTATTTGTTGACATCTTAATTAAGTTTGTAATAGCTTATCCAAATATCTTGCTCCATTCAAATCAAGAATCCTAACTAGAACGTGCGTTTCATTTTCATTAAGTCGTGGGGATAACGACCCGGGTGATCATATTTGCCCGGTTTAATATACGTATTATATATTATATTATATATATTTTTGAGAGTGAATTTTATCAAGGGTAACTTGGTAATTTTCTTAATTTCTCTCTTAAGGTTATATTTTATATATATTTTAGGTGTATAAAACTAACCAATCAGTTTTTGGCGACGTATTGACGATATGTGCCAGATATATTGATGAGAGCTTTGATTACCTCTCGGGTTTGTGGATTGTCGTAACTAGCAACATGGGTTTTTTGGACTTGTCGGCATGTATATTATATGACCAATTCTAGTATATACTTACATACCTTATCCACACCCTTATTAACCCTTAGCCTAACATTACAACCTGAATAAAAGTCCCCTTTTTTTATTTATACTTGGTGCTTATGCCTTGTTAGTGTAGTTTTATTTCTTGTACAATCCTATAGTAACTTAATGAATCATGTCTGAGCAATTGAGTGTGACTTCCCTTTTACACTCTATTACATTACATACGAGTGTTTGAGTGAATTATACTTTCCTTCTTCGTGAGGTGCATAGTCATGTAATTACAGCTTAAAGATCAATGGGTATTCTCAAACATCTCTGTTTTAAATTAAAAATCCAAAATATTTTTTATAATTCTAATCTTGTTTTGTAAAGCTTATTTATTCCCTTATTTTTCTTGAGGAAAAGCAAACCGTTAAGTGTGGGGGGGTGTTTGCGCCTTTTGCGCTGATTTATTTAAAATACCAAAAATATTTTTGATATTTTCGCACTCAATAAAAAAATTTAAAAATAAAAACTAAAAATGTATATAAATATATAAAAATTTCCCTATCTTGTCATGTAGGACCTTGTTTATAAATTTCTTTTCTTAGATTTGCTTGAGGGCAAGCAAAGTTTAAGTGTGGGGGGATTTGATAACGCTCATTTTATACATATTCCTACATACGTTATCAGTGCTTTTATATATTTATTTTGGTTAATTATAAGAACTTTCGATACTTAATCAAGTATATTTTCTATTATAGGTTCATGGTACGTGTCGTGGAAGAAAACGAAAGAATACACGAAGAATTGAAGCTTAAACGAAGAAATAACTCAAGATAAAGATCTCCCGACACCTGTCTACTGTTTTTGGCCATAACTCGGTCATACGAACTTCGTTTTAGTTGGTTCAAGCGGCCACGAGAAGAGAACTCAATTATATACAACCTTGAAAAAGTCCAAGTGCTGAAAATTTCCTAAAGTGCGGCGGTTTAACCAAAAGTGTGGCGCACCTTTGAGGCGGTGGAAAGAATTGAAGGCATTAAATGTAGACAACATTAACACCCGAAGTGCGATGCACAATATACTTTGTCCGGCGATTTTATCCCCGAACAGCCTATAAATACCCTCCTTTGGCTCTCCCATTTCATATATCTCTCGCACAATCATATATCTTACACATACACACTCATTGGAGCCTTTGGAGAAGAGGAAGGAGTGGTGAGGATCTTTGGATCCAATAATCCAAACACCCCTTTAATCTGCCATTCACCACCATCACCATAACCACGAATTCCTAGAGTTCTAACACCATATCTAGACCACATACCATCTATTTCCAAAATCTAAACACTTCTCACTTTGATTCTTAGAGGATTCACACCAAATTCTCTTAAAATCATCACTATAAACCTTGTTACCAAACACTCTATTTGGTGATATGTTGCGGATTTCCAAAAGTTACTTGGTCTATTTTGGGTTATCTCATTAGCATTTGGTTGTTGGTTGATCATGGAACTATTTGTTTTGGGTTGGTGGTTATTGTAGTCGAAATATTGGTAATGGTACTTTGTTCTAATATGTGAAACATAAATTAATCTTTGGATAATTTTGCTATGACTTATGAATATACATGTTTATAAATTCGATGTTATCTTTACTTGGATCATTGTTTATCTTTTGGTATATCGTTGCAATTGAAATAGGCCAAAAGGGTTAATTGTCTTGATGTATTTTGAACCGTTTGTCCATGGCGTGTCAATATCATACTTGTAGGAATTGTATGGTAAATTGATAATCAACTCAAGTATAATTATGTTTAAGACCCTTCCTTATATTGGCCGATCGGGTTGGGAGGAATTCATATGTATGTATATTTGATATAAATCATTCTTAATGCGCTCGTGATGATGTAGTATATAGGCCGAAAGGATTCTATGTTATCATTAATAGATATGCTTCTTATTATGATTACCCGTCATATATGACTAGTATGCTTAGTTTATATTAAGTCTTGCTCTATCTCTATCTATTATGTTATGTGGATCACACCTTGTTCCTTGCTTGCTATATACACACTTTTTGGCTATTTGATCCGTGACAATCATTTAGCTTTGTTACTTGATAAACAATCTGTGAATTGCTACAAATCCTGTGGAACGACTTGGACTTACCTAATACTATATTACACTTAATAGGGTATACTTGCCTGAATGTTGTGCTTTTAGTCAAAATCGTTATTTCTAGTTATTATAAATTTAAAGCTTGTATAAACACGCATCAAAAGCTCTTTTTTAAGAAGTTCACATTTAACTACTTGGTCCACATAATCACATTGTAAGTCAATGAATTCATCAAGGGTTGTATATACACCAAGTATAGCATTCATGTGATCAGCATAATAATATTCCTTGGAAAGTCGGTCGATTTTATTCAAAAACTGTGTTTTTGAGTTTCTAGATGAGAATTAAGAGAGTCTACTTCATGTTCAAGAGAATTAAAGTATCTCAAATCAGCAACCATTTCCTCTTTCAAACACAAGTGAAATTTTTCTAAATCAGCATTGATTTTTTGAATTTGGGGACAAAAATTTCCTTCGATTGTATTTTGAATGAACGGATCTGTATGACAAAAATATGTCCTTTTAGCAATTGTTTGTTTGAAACGTTCCACTCCATCAAAAATAATGTCAACACTACTTTTAATTTTGAAAAGTTCTTTAGAGCTTTTACACTTTTGATCCCACGGAATAGATTCATCCATCCGTTTTTCTAATAAAGTTTTTTGTTTATTAAAAGACTCTTTTGAATTTTCATTCTTGACAGGTGTATGACTCATTTTTGACCTTTCTAAAAAATATCTCTGTTCAGGCGACTTTTCACATTGTGGAATGAACAAATCATAAAGATTATTCAAGTTTTGATAATCAAAAGATTTGATTAAATCACTTAATTTTGATCGACTTTCGTGGGCAAGACAAATCGTTTCGTCAGATTCAGGAGCTAACATTAAAGCAATATTATCATTATGACAACGTATATCATACAGACGAGGATTCGCTCTTTGAGCTTTCTTAAGGAACTCAGGTTTTACAAATCTCGTTTTATAATTACGATTAACATATTCATTATTTGAACTGATTGACCGGTTTTATATACACTATCATCAAAAATCTTTATTTTATTTTCCAAAGCAACGGATTTTTCAAGTTCTTTGTCTTCATGAGTTTTTTGAAACTTCTTCTGAGCCTCCTTTTCTTGTGACAGTATGGATATGGTCTCTTGATGTGCAATAAGCACTTTTTTCATTTATGAAATTGTTTGATTTTAATCATTTATCTTTTGAGTATAGATTTTTGAGATTCAATTTTGTGTGACACCAAATCACCTTTAGCTTTTGCACAATTAATTTCCACCTTTGACGCATAATTCACTTCATGATACCTATCAAGTTCAACTTGGAACTACTTAAGGTCTTTGAACATCAATTGATTAGTCTTTGATAGTTCATTGTTTTCTTTTTTGAAATGGTTATTTGATTATTCCAAACTTTTTTTTTTGGTTTTGAAATCCTCAATTTCATCTTTCAATTTATCAACTAAATTCTTGTTTGATAATTCTAAAAGCTTATTATGATTGTTGCTTTCATCAATTTCACATTTTAGTTTATCAATTAAAGAAGCAAGCAAATCACGTTCTTTAGCAAGATCATCATCTTCATCTTGGTCAGCATGTCCTCCATTATTGCTCATATCCAAGGAATCAGTAGGGATATTAGTATCACCTTGTTCATCCGGATATGTATCAATAACAAATTCAGGTTACTCAGGATGTTCACTGTCATTAGCAAACACATTATAGTTATCATTATCATTTTGTACCTTTTGCAACGGGTCAGCATCAAAGATAGGTCCAGAATTGTCAGTAGCATCTGGAGTAACCTCTTGAATTTGTGTCATGTACAGATAATGTGCTTCTAATTCTAGATCTTTAGGTTCATCATTAGTGGCATCCCTCCAGTCATCTTGCTCTGCATTCAACTGAAATCCAGCTTCCTCTTGCTTACATAATAGCATTTTCTCCTTGTGATAAGCTGCATCCTTTGCCTATTTTGGTTTCTAACATTCCTTTACTACATGCCCATATTCCTTAAAATTATAACACTGAATCCCAGATTTTTGTACCACCTATGTACCTACATTCTCCCTAGCATTAAGCTAGTACTACTAAGAATGAGAAAAAACAAAACTTAAGCATTTTGAATAAAACAAGCTAGATATAAGCTTCTCAAAATAGCAGTTCAGACTAAAAGGTTGTTTTTGGTTTTTAAGCTTTTGTAAAAGACTGAAATGCATATTTTGCGCCCCTAAATTCAGACACTAAATAAGCTTCTAAACCTCAAAATAAGGCTTAAACAAATAAGCTTAGACTACAAAGAGCTTGTGCTCCAAAAATCAAACCTTAAAACTTCTTTTAACTAACCTAAAATTCAAGATTAAAAAGTGAATCAAAAGCTTTTAAAACTGAAAGGACCAACTGTCAATGACAGATTGTGGCAAAACCTTAAATAACAAATGCAGACTTATTGTTACTTGTTTATAAGACATATTGAGACTAAGACAAACATAAGAACAACACCTAAACAGCAGCTTATAAGAATCAAGCATATAAGCTGATGTAGAAAACTAAAACACCACAAATTCAAGATATGATTACTAAAAACCTTAAAATGAATTTTAAACTTTGAAAACTTTTGAAAACTGGTTAAATCACCTTGAAAGATCTAAATAAAGCTGGATTTGGGTCAAAATAGACTCAAACAACACTAACATGGGTTAGTGCTGCTTGTGCTAAACACCCTCTTAAAATAACTTTTTCCATTTTAAGCTTGTATTAGTCTAATTTTAGGTAAATCTAATGATAAACATATTATACTTAAGTTTATAAAGACCTAATAAGCAAATTTCAACCACTGATAAGCACTAGATAATAAGTAAACCAAATAAGCAGTTTTGAAGCACTAATAAGACAGTTTATATGAAATAAGATCTGAATGACTTTTAAGCATTAAAACTAAATCAAAAAGCAACAATAAGCAGTAGTAAACAGAAATAAGCATAAAATAAGCAGAAATAAACAATTAGAACAGTAAATAAGTAGTTTAAAAAGTAAATGCATAAGATGCTATAAAATGGACTTAGAACTTACTTTTGCCCTTTGCTCTAAACAAGGGCTTAAGAGCTCTTAAGAGCTTATTAGCTTATGCTGTTGAGTACCATAAGCCCATCCCTGATTGGCTTATCATCCAAAAGAAAATCATGAAACAGTTATAAAAATGGATAATGGAACTTCACTTTTTATTGAATAATCTTTAAAAGTACAATGCTTGGAAAGTAAATTGCTAATGTAAAAAGCTTGAAGACGGAGTAAAGAATACAAATGCAGTATGTAATTTTGACTAGGGAAAAAAGATGATCTCTTCGAGTGAAATCTTCCCCTATTTATAGGGGAATGTTGTGCTTCTTATGAGGTGAGACTGCCACAGCCTTGAATTCTTCCAATCATACCATAATCGCTTATGGAAAGCCATAATTGTTGCCAATCAACATTAAACCCGCACATTTATTGCATTGACTTTGTCCCTTAATTCCTGGAAGCGTCATCTCGCCCAATGAGAGGGCTCTAAACTGCTAGCGTGGCATAGGAGTGTGTCAGATATGGTGTGAGAGTGTGTTGAAAGCATCGCAGGGGTGGATTTGGCTAGGTTTTGGGCCTTCGCGCCTTTTTTGGAATATTTAATTATATTTCAAATTTAGAAGATGCAGGGTAACGACCGTTAGTGTTAGGACTAGCGGTGCAAGCGTTCAAGGATTAATGGTGCATTTGTTTGAGGACTAACGATGCCATGGTTTGGGTAAACGGGCGTTAAGTCTTGGACTTGGGCTTGTTTTGG
Source organism: Tanacetum coccineum (assembly GCA_026074375.1). NCBI lineage: Eukaryota > Viridiplantae > Streptophyta > Magnoliopsida > Asterales > Asteraceae > Tanacetum > Tanacetum coccineum. The sequence continues at coordinate 18,706 of BQNB010029469.1, read as the reverse complement.
GCATGTTTTGTTTATTTTGGATTTTTGGGCTTTTGTTATAATAAAGGCTTTGTATAGATGGCTTAATGGGCTGACTTGGCTCATTAACTTGGGTTGGGTTGGCCCACTAAGATGCATACGCCTTCGGCTTCGGTTTTCCACGCTCTTTCTAATCCCGTGCTCGGTTTTGTCTGGTTTTTTGCCTTGTTTTTGTCTTTTTGTGAATATCCGTTACCTGCACAGTAAATAACATAAAACAAGCATATATTTGGCATTTTATATCCATTAATTAAGCTCGTTTTATTGAGATAAAGGTATGTGTATTTAAGCACATACCACCCACGAAATGGATTTATCCATCCGTTTTTCTAACAAAGTTGTTTGTTTATTAAAAGACTCTTTTGAATTTTCATTCTTAACAGGTGTATGACTCATTTTTGACATTTCTGAAAAATATCTCTGTTCAGGCGACTTTTCACGTTGTGGAACGAACAAATCATAAAGATTATTCAAGTTTTTATAATCAAAAGGTTTGATTAAATCACTTAATTTTGATCGACTTTCTTGGGCAAGACGAATCATTTCGTCAGATTCAGGAGCTAACATTAAAGCAAGATTATCATTATAGCAACCTATATCATACAGACGAGGATTCGCTCTTTGAGCTTTCATGAGGAACTCAGGTTTAACAAAACTCGTTTTACAATTAAGATTAAGAATATTCATTGTTTGAATTGATTGACCGGTTTTATATATAATTTCATCCAAAACCTTGACTTTTTTTTTCTAAAGCAATGATCTTTTCAATTTCTTTGTCTTCACGAGTTTTGTAAAACTTCTTTTGAGCCTCTTTTTCTTGTGACAATATGGAGATGGTTTTTTGATGTGCAATAAGCTCTTTTTTTATTTTTGAAATCGTTTGATTTAAATCATTTATCTTTCAAGTATATTCATTAAATGACTTTTCATAAGACATTTTGTATGAGATTAGTTCCCCTTTAACTTTTCCACAATCAATTTTCACCTTTGACGCACAATTCACATTATGATACCTATCAAGTTCAGCTTGGAACTTCTTAAGGTCTTTGAACATCAATTGATTATTCTTTGCTAGTTCAGTGTTTGATTCTTTGAAAAGATTATTTGATGATTCTAAACATTTATTTTTGATTTTGAAATCTTCAATTTCACTTTTTAGTTTATCAATTAAATTCTTGTTTGATGATTCCAACAGTTTATTACGATCTTTGTTTTCATCAATTTCACATTTTAGTTTTTCAATTAAAGAAGCAAGCAAATCACGTTCTTTAGCAAGATCTTCATCTTCATCCTGGTCATCCTCTCCTCTATTATTGCTCATATCCAATGAATCAGTAGTGATATTAGTATCACCGTGATCTTTCAGATATGTGACATTAACAGATTCAGGTTGCTAAGGATGTTCTCTGTCATTAGCAAACACATTATAGTTATCATCATCATTTTATACCTTTTGCAACAGCTCAGCATCAAAGATGGGTCCAGAATTGTCAGCAACATCTAGAGTAACCTCTTGAATATGTGTCATGTATAGATAATGTGCTTCTAATTTCTGATCTTTTAAGTTCATCATCAGTGTTATCCCTCCAGTCGACTTGCTCTGCATTCAACTGAAATCCAGCTTCCTCTTGCTTACACAATAGCATCTTTTCCTTATGATAAGCTGTACCCTTTGCCCGTTTCGGTTTTTGACATTCCCTTGCTACATGGCCATGTTCCTTGTAATTATAACACTGAATCCCAGATTTTTGTACCACCTATGTACCTACATTCTCCCTAGACCTAGCAATATTAACTGCCCTTTGATTATCATACCCAGTGCCTCTGTTAATGCTTGAAGTATTATCTTGATTTGCTCTATTGGTGTTTGATGAAGTTCTAAGGTTGTTGTTGGTAGGTTTGTAGATTTTCTTGAATGATAGAGAAATCAAAGCCATGAGTTTATCAATCTCCTTCTCGACAATGCATCATCTTCAACAACCATTTCAAGTTCTTGATCATAAGTGGGTGGAGGAGAGTTGACAATTGCTTTACCTCTATTTCTGGTAGCAGCTTATTGTGATCTGGTTGAGGAATTGTGAGTGTAGTGAGTAGGATGGTTTTGAGGATGGTAAACTAGTTGTTGTTGAGCAACAAGTACAAGTGAATTAGCAGTACGTGCTAGTCCTTCAGCTCTTAACTTATTAACTTTATTTTGGTGTTGCTTCAAAATGTCATAAAGTTTATGGTAGGAGATAGTCTTTAACTCTTGAATCTGCTTAACATGTGTCACAAACCTTTGCCATTCTGATTGTAATTGAATTAAAAACTGGACATTCACTTGATGATTGGTAACATCACACTTATTTCTGACAAGCTCATTCATCATCTTGTAGAAACTTTAGTAATACAATTCAAGTGATTCACCATCATTTTTGATGTGAATTTTCCAAACTCCCAATACAAATTGGTTTCAAGATCTTGAACATTGATTGGTTCACCTTGTTTCAACCTTTCAATAGCTTTCTACATCTCGCATGCATTTGGACAAGCATCAACTATGGAGTAGATATCATTATCTATCCTTGTGAGAATTATGTGAAAAACCTTAGCTTCAACATCCAGTTGGTTCCTTATGTCTTGTGAAACATTCTTATATCTCTCCATGTACCCTTCTGTAGTGGTTTCTGAACTACCTTCTGCAACTGGAACAGTCTTTTCAGTCCATTTAAATTTGTAAGGTTGATTCTAAAGACAATAGTGGATGAGTTCATTGTTAGGTTTGGTGTCAATGTATCTCTTGATTCAGTATTTTTACTAAACGTAGCTACCAGGTGCTAACAATGGTGGACGATCTTTACCACATGCTTCCATGATGGCATTGTGAAGAGCATTTGATGTTTGAGTTTGCAAGCTGTTATTGGTATTTGACATTTTGATTTTGTTGTGAATGGATATCGAATCTTAAGTTTTATGTGGTTATTGTAATTCTGGGTTGTAGATCTAGAAGTCTTATTTATATGAAGCCCGAAGTTAGTCTCTTCCCACATGATTCAGGAAATTAGGGTTTCAAAACAAGAATTTCTTAGAACCAAAATTGAATTTTCACCAAAATTATGGTTACCGAATTTGATTTTCTACAAGGACCAAAAATGAAATTTGGTATAATTCGCCTAACACTTTATGTTTAATTTTCCTAATTCTTGATGTTTAATTCGCCTAAGCCAGATGTTTAATTCGCCTCTACTTAATTCGCCTCTGTTTAATTCGCCTAAGCTAGATGTTTAATTCGCCTCTGCTTAATTCTCCTAAGTTTAATTCGCCTAAGCCAGATGTTTAATTCGCTTCTGCTTAATTCACCTCTATTTAATTCGCCTAAGCCAGATGTTTAATTTACCTCTGCTTAATTCGCCTAAGTGTTTAATTCGCCTAAGTGTTTAATTCTCCTAAAGCAAACAAAAAAGTACAAGTACTTTTTGCTAAACATTTGGATCTATGTCTCCTCCTCCTTCTTCAAGAAAATCGTACAATCAAGAAAGAAGCCATTAACACCATGAATAAGCTATATATTCAGCTTCTTATGTCACGAATAAGACACAAAATAAGCTTGAAATAAGCACGAAATAAGCTTAAAACAAATCAAGGGACAATAAAGCTTTAACCTTTGTGAGAGAAGTGGAAACAAAACTAATAATCCAAAGCATTTTATTCCCTAAACCTCTACAAGCTATAATAAAGACGAGATGAAAAGCAATAATAAGCACGATAAGCTTAAAAGCTATGACTTTTCTTCGAAAACCCACGAACCAAAATGAAATCACCAAAAACCCCTTGGCTCATGATACCACTTGTTATCCCAAATACCCTAATCCATATCACAACTAATAAGCATACCAATAAGATACATATGTCAAACCAAATAAGAGAAAACTAAATAAGCTTAGAAAGAAAGAGAGAAAAAATAAAGAAGTTTAGAGAAAGAAAGTAAAGAGAGAAAGCTAGAGAGGAAGAAGAGAGTTGGATGATTACTATGTGAGAAATGGTAACCAACACCCTCCTAACATGCTAGCAGGGGTATATTTATAGTCCAAGCCACATACTAGGCGTACGGACTTGCTTACTTAGGTTGGGCTTAGTTTGTGTTTGGCTTTAGCCCAAAACATGGACAATATTAGCTTAAAGTCCAAGCCCGTTAAACCTGACTAGCCTATTATAATACAAGACTAATGGTGACTAAGATGATCTATAACATTCTTTTTCGACTTAATAAAAAATAAGGCTAGCAGTTTCCATAATCTTTCTTGTTTTGCGGTTGTAGATTCAAAACCCTCTTGATGATTCAGAATAGACAATAAAGATACCAATGTCAGCCTTTGGTTTCATCTTCCCAAGATCATCACGATCATTTTTTGTATAGCACACAGATCCAAACATATGAAAGTATTAAATATTGGGTTTTTTAACCTTAATCAGCTCGTAAGTAGTTTTGTTGTACCGCGTGTGTACTAAAGAGCGATTTTGAGTAAAGAAATCAATATAAATAGCTTCATCCCATAGGATTCTAAAGATTACAAAAAGATAAGCATTGTGCTTGCAGCCTCGACAAATGTTCGATCTCTTCGTTTAACAACTCTGTTTTGCTGAGGTGTTTACGCAATTAAAGTTTGATACATAATGCCTAGCTTTTCATAATAAGACCTCAGTTTCTTGTTTTTGAACTTAGTGCCATTATCAGACCCGACCTTCAGGATTTGAACCCGCATATTTCTTTGAATCTGAGTAATGAATTTAATGATCATCTCTAGAGCCTCATCTTTTGTTAGAAGAAGATACACCCATGTGTAACGGGAGTAATCATCGACAATAACAAAAATATATCTTTTTTCGTTAGTACTTTGTACCCTCATTGGCCCACACAAATCCATATGAATCAATTCTAGCTTGGAATGTATACTAAGAACCAATTTAGGAGTGAGAATGGCTTTCTTTCTCTTTCCTTGCTCATAGGCTGAATATAAATGATCTTTATAATACTTAAACTTTGGAAGCCCATCAACTAGATCTTGTTTAGTGAGAGATGATTAATGGTACCGAAATTCAAATGAGAAAGTCGATGGTGCCATAACCATGATTTTGTTGACGTAGATTTGGACATTAAGCAAACTAGAGAAGAAGCCGCCATTTCAGAAATGGAGATAGTGTAGAGATTAGAATCACGAGAAACGGTAAGTAAATCTTCACCCTCCAAATTCCAAACGTAGCGTGTGTTAGAACAAAAGGCTACTTCAAGATCCCCATCGCAAAATTGTCTGACCGAGAAAAGATTATGTCCAAGGCCCTTAACATAGTATACGTGATCATTACCGAAGCGGACTGTTCCTATGAATTTCTCAACGAAATTTCTTATCAGTTTAAGATTTCCAGTCATGTGCTTTGAGCACCCGCTATCAACAATCCAAAAGACGAGCTAGATCACCTGCATCACATGAAGAAAATACGGATGGAAGAGTGGACAGTTTGGCTACCCGTTGTTGTTTGGTAATTAGTGTTCTAGAATAAGGTTTTAGCACTAGCTCTTCTCTTAGTAACACTTGGTGGTGTTTATGTAGTTGTGCTCTTAGGTGGCCAATTTAAACTTGGTGATTTTACAAACCTAGTTTTTGCCACTTCCTACTTGTTTTAAATTTGGGTTTCCAAGTAAGTGCTAAGGGTCCTACTTGTCCAGAATCAGAGTTAGTGATGATTCACGAGGAGACCCTTATGTGTTGCTTTAAAAGGGGGGGGGGGTAGCAGCACTAACCCAAGATTTTGCAACTACAGGAGTAGCTCTTAATTTACTAGATTTCGTTGCTACATGGGAGGTAAACAAGGCTCTTTTCACCCTAGAATTCACAGAAAAAGCATAACGAGCAACACATTTATCATGAGAAATCATAAAAACATCTTTGCCACATGGAACACATACAAGATTCGAATCATTATTCACAGCGTTTACATTTTTTGCGTTTAATACATTTTCCTTCGATTCAGAAATATTCGAATTCAATGTATCATGCTTATTAGAAACTAAAGTAACACTACTTAGAGATTTCTTGATATCCTTAGAAGTGCTCTTAGACTTACTGTGCAGCAAGACTTTTTTTTTCAAATTATTGTCCTTAGACTTGTAGGTGCTGAATCAAATGAATATCATATAAACAAATGTAAAACGTAGCAGAACATGCACTTATCAACAGATCCATAGAGTCATATGATCAATAAAAATAAAATCAACAATTATTACCTTTGCAACGTGATCGGTAGAATCAATGAACAATCTTCACTTGTACACGATCTATCCAAGAAACCAAGTGACCAAAGTAGATCACCTTTATGAATATCCACACTACACTTTACGGTATACCAATAGATGCTAGTCTTATAACCTTGTAACCTCACAATACACCTTGAATGAACTAGATTCAAAGTGATTTATCAAGAAAATAAAAACTCTCGCTTTCTTTTTGTTTATGTCGTCCCTTTTATAGGAAGAGAGAGAGGAGAAAAACTAGGTAAGTATTTAATTAATTTGTAACTCATAATGACTAAATCAATTAGTAGTTATCATGATCCAATTAACATGGTAAGTGGTTAATTGATTTGTAACTCCCAATGACTAAATCAATTAGTAGTTATCGTGATCCAATTAACCATTAAAGTCCTTGAGCTTTCCTTCTTTTTCTTTTACATCCTAGGCCGGCCATATGGTAGGCTTAAATAGGCTTGCCATTTGTTTGCTCAGTCCAATAAACTAAGTACATGACTTAGTTATTTTAAGCTCAATATTGATCCTGAGTTACATGGGTTATTTATAAACCGTAAATACAATAAACACGATATATAAAATGGTACCTCAGTGTATATGTGTGTGACCCCCATATGCTCACATGTGTCCAGCCACATAATTATTTATTATGACACGAGCATACTCCAACAGCTCCTACTTGCGCACGTCATAATAATCATGTAATTATACAAGCAAAGGTTAGTGTCTAGCAACACGCCAATGCCCCTAGAAACATATAAGGATAGTTTCTTAAACATCTCATTATAAATGGTTTAGATATCAATCATCCTTTTGTTACAAATACTATGTTGAACATCTGACATGGATCATAAGTCATTCTTATGTTTAACAATTCTATTTCTCGATATAGACATTGAACTAGATTACCAAATTAATCAAGTATCATCTTAATTACATTTAGGTAATGTTCAAATCATCGAGGGGCCCAGTAGTATCTAACTTCATAACATGTGGATGAACAAATCCTATTTTGACTACATGTGTCCGTTATGTGTTTCACATCCCTCCTGAAAATGGCCTTTATAGCAGCCTTCAACAGGTCAGTGTTGAACCATATCTAAGATTGACATTCCACACACACAAAACCTACTTGCATCTCAAGTCTGAGGATGAGAGACATAACCATTTGCGAGATTTACTATTGACGTCAATCCATGTAGTGAATACTCGTAGGTTGGGTCAGTCCAATGTTCATTCAATGAACAACATATGAGTTTGGCGGTATCATCCTTTAACATTCATACTATATGAATATGACCAAAACACTCACATTTGCCTTATTTCAATGATACTCCCGTATCATTAATTGACAATGGATGATTTAGAATAAATAAATTATTCACGGAATTAACATGCTAATATAGAAAACAGTTGTATAAATGAAGATGATCATACCATGTATATCAATTCATTGTTTAATACAACTGCTTAACGTTCCATTATCCAAATACTAAAAACAAATATACATGAGACTACTAGCAGGTCAAAGTTCAATGTTCCTAGCATGATAAACATGTTTGGTACAAGACATTGACTTTGTAAAAGGTACCAACTAAGTTGTCATCTGAGTGAACTTTGAGAATACTTGTTTCAAAACTCATAAGCAGTGATGGTTTTAAATCATACGATGATTGTCATTTTGTATATGTGCGTTCAAGTGCTAATCGCCATAATACATTACATAGGTTGTTTGAAGTAAGTAAAACCACCTATTTACGACAATCTTCTTAATAGCTTCACAAACTATGAAGTATTCTTATTCTTTAATGAATAGTGCAACAACGCTTTCAATCAAGCATTCTGGTCAACAACATTATCATTTATGATGAAATCCTGCTATGACTAGGGTTGAGAATCATCTCAATCAAAATAAGCATTAATGTATAAACTCAACACTAATCTCCTTATTAAAAGTCCGTAAACGATAAACATGTCTTTAGTCCTTTGCAGGCCGTTTAGAATGTTCTTTCAATAGTAGTCTAATGACTCTCACTTAGTTACTATGGTTGTAGGTTCATCTTGCATTCATGCAAGTATTACAATTAGTTTAATACATATCATGACATACATAATGAAGCCTTTAGCTAAACTAAACTTTTTCATGCATGTGTTCAATCTCATCAGGTGAGATAGAACTTTAAGTCTTGCTTAATGATGTGTCGTATTGTGTTAGACTTATTAATCGCGTATGTTTATCCTAATAAACATTTGATTCAAAGTTGTATGTTTTATTTCGTATATCTCTCGATAGAAACATTATTCCAAACTAATGATTAAAATTAAGTTTAGCTGAAATATCATTTCTAATATGTTGACAACATATGAGATATAAGAAAAACAAAACATACTGCTCCGACTAGCCTTAAGGTGTACTCAGGAGTTATCTTTGTTTCAATCAAAATCAAATTATTGATTTAAACTTAAGATTCCAGCTCCTATATGCATGGTCTAATCCAAACTTGTATATATACATCTTGCACACTTTCTAAAGATTATTTGGATTCATAAACTCTTATGATTACACAACGTCCTCGCAAATGTAATCATTCAAGAAGGAATTTTGACATCCAATTGCCATATTTTATATTCATGAAATCAAGTATGGTAATTAATATCTTTATTCATTTAACGCTTGCAAGGAAAGGAAGCTTTAATTATAGTCAATCGCTTGAGTATAAGTAAAACCCTTATCACAAGGCGTGCATTTAAATGTGTGTAAATTTTCATCCATATTAGTCTTCTCCTAGAAGAACCAATTTAACCTATCAGGATTACCGATTGGTGAAAGATCAATCAAATTCCAAAAATAATTTTCTTTCATGGACAACATCTTAACATTCATTATGTCGTTTGCTAGTGCATTTAGAAGGTTATGTAAGAAGAGACTTTCTCCAAAACAAATGCTCCCACTTGCTTCGTGTAAGAGGAGACTTTCTCCAAAAATGCAGCAAGTCGAGCAACAATAAAATTGTTCTCATTTGGGAGGTCTAATATATGTTGACAGTTCTTGACTCTAGTTTGCTAATAGCACGCTTAACGTGGTCTCAACAAATTCAGAACTTCAGTTAAGACTTAATGGGAGTCTTCCCATTTCATAACCTGATGGTATCTTAGTTACCTTCTTGGTTGGAACCATATTGAGTAAACACGTGGCTTTCTCAATTCTGTTAACCTTGATAAGATTAGAAGTAGGGTGGTTAAAGTTATCAAAAATCAAACAATATCAACAGAGTTTGATTTTACACATCAGACATACCATAGCGATGTGGTATTCTATGAGTAATGAGATTGTGAGACAGTATGACAATTCTTTAGATAACCTAATACCCTTTGAGGTGCATCACATACTTTCAATTTGTATCAAACAAATGGATTAACAATAATATCAAGCCATTCATGCTATAACCGTAAAAGTCTTCAGAAGACAAGGATTTTAGTAACAAACCCTTAACAAGGAAGAACTAAACAAACTTAATCTCTAACTTTACGTTTTAAGTTTTAGAGAAGTTAAAGGATTTTATGTACATGCCTTAATAAGAAGACATAACACGTTAATCACTAACTTTATGTTATAAGTCTTTGAACATTTCAATGATTTCATGTACATGTCGTGACTATGAGATATGACAAGTCAATTGTGTACTTTATAAGTCTTTGAACAATTCAAGGACCTTATGTTTATGTCTTTACAAGAAGAAATAAACATATTAAATAAAGTATTATTGAACGTCGACTCTTGGTTTCAAGTTAATTACATACTTCTTATTGATGTCTTTATAAGAAGACACAATCATATTGGCTACACCTTTTAGTGAATATGATGAAGTAGGTATTCATTATTTCTTAACACTAGTTCTAAGTAGGGCGACATACATCGATGTGTATAAGTCCTAGTAGAATATTAGCTTTCTTATCATGCGGTTAAGAAAAATCATAATCATATTGTTATGTGTTATACCTTGCACACAATTATGATTGCTCCCACTTGTGCACGACACAACATCAAGCATTTATATAAACAAATAAGCATATTATGAGTCAGGTTACGATCCTGAGACTAGTGGGTTATGAGTCCACCACGCTTCCATTGGTTTGTATGATATGACAATGTCACATATATGATATGATTTAAGGCAACTTAAATCACATTTGCATTACAAGTATATCTAGAACTTTATTGTTTAATAAGAAATCATGCATAACATTGTATAGCTAACGTTTCAGGCAGCGACATCAGAAAAGCAACAAGTTATCTAATAGAATAATATGCAATGATTCTTATAAAACTATGATGCTTCATATGTGAAAAGTAATGTATTATTTCAAGACCAGCTAGAAATAAAATGGGTCATTTACAAGGTGATAAGCTCATAGCTCCCACTGAATTTAGACAACATTGCATGTGCATCTATATCAGTAGTAAAATGAATTGCTCCCACTGGATAAGATAACATTAAATGTGTGTCTATACCAATGAAGTGCAAGTAGCAATTTGTTTACTTTTCTACTCTTTAAATATCTGCACATTATCACTAATGTGAGCCTCTCGGACTAGTAAACATGTACTTAGATATTCAAGGAATTGCATCAAGTTCTACTATATATATGATGGACTAGCCATCAATGCCATTTTAACTTGAAAGTTTTTGCATGCAATTCCTCCCTCTATATTACCTCAAGGGTGTGTAGAATCTTAGGAAAATATTGAGTTAAGGAAAACTACTAGAAAACATGCTATTACTTTCCTTTTCTCTTTCGCGATTTATTAAGATTTCCATTTATAATCTTTAAAACTCATATAATGTCTTAACGCTTCAAGATGTATCATTTGGGTGGCTATAGAAAACATGTTCTCTAGTCATCTAAATGAGATGTGTAACTGTACTTAACCATTTGACTTTTACAAGACAATACGATTTCTTGAGTAAGTATGCTTTGAGTTTGATTAGAAGTGGGAAATTCAAGTGTTCCTATTATAGCTTTCTCATACAAGTAGAAAGGATAGGAATAAGTCTCTTTCTTACAAGGAAATGAGACTTAGTTTTCCTTCCTCTAACAAAGAAAGGAAGCAAACTTTTGTTGACGTTTTGTGTTGCATAAATGTCATTAATAGAAATTACAAAGTTCAATTTTAGTATTTTCGATAATTAAACCTTTTAAAATTAACTACCCAAGTTTATATTAAACAATTAATTTTACGAAAGGCTAAGATTCTCATTGAGGTTCCACCATCACATCAGTTGATCTGCTAGCAATGATAGATTCAATAGGCAGGTGACGTTCACCAATTGCAAGACTTGTGCAATTCTTAGACCGTATGTGACTCATGACACTAGTGAACGAGCAACTAATGTCAATCTCGCATGTTTAGTCCCATCCTTGCCTCGAGCCAAGGTCTCACCTGCTTAACTCGATTAAGTCATCCAATGCGAGAACATGTGAGAATATATCTAGGTCTCACGCCTAGAGAATAATCACCTTAGGTTACAATTCACCTACGTCTCACGCAGAGTAAAAAGCAATTGCAAGTGATCCTAACCAATTGGACGACATGACTTAAATTTGACGGGTATTATTTTGATGAATACTTGATCAAAAGTGTGTACGAGGAAGCATGCATTCATCCATTGTAGCACAAGTAAAAAAACATTTTTAACTTAAATATAATCATTGTTTTATTTTTATGTGTGTCAAGTTGTCCATTTAAATGCTAATATATAATCTAATTAGAATAAATATTAGATATGGACAATACATAAATAAATAACAACCATAACTAATTTAGTGTTATTTATATAAAAAAACAAGTGTTTAGTTTCAAATCATATTTAAACTCTAAACTAAATCAAAGATTTAGTTTCTGAACAAAATGGTTTTGTGTTTTATCATTAGTTTTATTAAAAACATTTGCAAGTTATATACATTCCAAACATATATAAAAGCAAACAAACACACAACCATAAGTATGCAAAGCCTCAACCGATGAAAAAACCTATGCTTGGTCTCGTGAGCCATCATGAGAAAAAATAAGTCAACTAAGGGATAACCGTACAACCATAATTAGGGCTCCCACTTGCTCCAAGAACTATCATGAGCAAGTGAAACCCAAAATGAAAATGATGCCTAAAACTGCCAGAAAATTTCAGGTGACTTTACGGGCTCGAAACTCCTAGAAGGAATCTTCCTCAATCTGAGCTCCAGTTGAAGAAGTTGTATCCCAATGAGTTTTGAACCTGCACACAAAAAATGGGCCCCTAACTCCTTAGAGAACTCCAGGAAATCTATTTTTAGTGGAAGTCACTCTAGCAGCTCCGAATTCGACTTTATGTCATTAACTCTTTCGCCATTCGAATCAAACATCGGTTATAATAATTTTATGATTGAATAAATTTATCCTATCATCTAACTAATTTAAAATTCCTAAACAATGACTACAACAAGAATTAAAAAAATACAAAAAGAAGCCGAAATAATGGCAAAACCCAAAACTAAAATTAAATGCAATTACAAGCGAGTCAAGTCACAAGTGGTCAAGGTTTTCATCGGATTTGCATACAAAACATAATAATACTATAATATCATGTATTAACATGGTGTTGGCTATGTCCATGGCCAAACATGCATGTATTTTCCATGGATACAAAATAATTAACAAGAAATAAATTGTTAGCCAACGCATCGAAGAAATAAATTAATAAGAATTAAAATCCCAATTGGTACGTGTAACCAATGACTTAAGGATCATTATTTACTGTATTAAACACCTTATAATAACCATATTATCACATAAAATGATGCCCAATGGGCTGATTTAAAACCGATTCACGAATCGTTCCAAAACACGTGATTTGGGTCATTTTACACGTACCCGATAACAAAACCAATTTAAGTATGCATAAAAAATGACCATGGGATCAAAAATTGCATATCATAAGGCCCCATATGTGTCTAGTTAATTCCAAAAAATAAGCCCTATGGGCTGTTTTTAAGTTATCCTTTTTAATCCATCAAAAACACACGTTTTTAGCCATTTTTACGCATACAAGATGATCATATGACATCATATGATGGCTCGTGATACCACTGTAGGGGCTGAATCAAATGAATATCATATAAACAAATATAAAACGCAGCGGAACATGCACCTATCAATGGATCCATAGAGTCATATGATCAATCAAAATAAAATCAACAATTCTTACCTTTGCAGCGTGATCGGTAGAATCAATGAACAACCTTCACTTGTACACGATCTATCCAAGAAACCAAGTGACCAAAGTAGATCAACTCTATGAATATCCACAATACACTTCATGGTATATCAATAGATGTTATTCTTATAACCTTGTAACCTCACAATACACCTTAAATGAACTAGATTCAAAGTGATTGATCAAGAAAACAAAAACTCTCGCTTTCTTTTTGTTTATGCCGTCCCTTTTATAGGAAGAGAGAGAGGAGAAAATTTTGGTAAGTATTTAATTGATTTGTAACTCATAATGACTAAATCAATTAGTAGTTATCATGATCTAGTTAACATGGTAAGTGGTTAATTGATTTGTAACTCCTAATGACTAAATCAATTAGTAGTTATCATGATCCAACTAACCATTAACCCCCTTAAACTTTCCTTCTCTTTTCTTTTACATCCGAGGCTGGCCATATGGTGGGCTTAAATAGGCTTGCCATTTGTTTGCTCAGTCCAATAAACTAAGTACATTACTTAGTTATTATAAGCCCAATATTGATCCCGAGTTACATGTGTTATTTATATATCGTATATACAATAAACACGATATATAAAATGGTACCTCGGTGTATATGTGTGTGACCTCATAGGCTCACATGTGTCCAGCCATATAATTATTTATTATGACACGAGCATACTCCAACAAGACTCTAGTCTTCTAACACTACTAGAACTTGCTACTCCTGTAGAATTAGAAGAAAACATGTTAGATTTAGCAACTGGAGTTTGTGTTTCTATTTTTATGACTCTATACATTCCTCGTGCGATTACATTCACATTCTTTTTCTTATCCTGCTCATTTTTAGGTTTAGAACATGAAGTGACTGGTTTTGACTCATCCTTTTAACCTCAACCATAGAAACCATCTTAGCCTTTAAATATTTGTTTTTGTTCATCGATGTTACACACCCATCCTTAGAGAACATTCTCAATCAGAGCCATATTCAAACAGTTTTAAGAAGTCCCCGAAGGTTTTATGTTTGTGGTTTTGTTTGGTTTCTAGTATGATGTTTGGCTTCAGCTAATGAACACATGGGTATCCTTGATAAGTGTGTTCTCTCCCCCTCAAAAGTTGCAATACAAGCAGCTTTTGATCGTTACACACTCTTTAGAAAGACGCCCCTTTAAGTTTAGCCCGAAACTTCATACGCTTGATGACAATGGTTTCAATACAACAGGTTTTACAACGGTGAAAAAGGTGAAAGTTTAAAGTTTTCAATTTTGGGTTTCAACAAACGGTCATGGGTTGGAATTTCCTGTTTTAAGTGTTAGGGTGGTTCACGTGTTTATATTGTGATTTGAATGGGACCAAGTTTGGATGATTCGATCACGTAACATTGACATGTATTCCCTGATAAAAATACAAAAAAAACTCCGACAAACAAATTCACTAAAAGGATACACACCACACACACACACACACACACACATGAATTATATCTTAGTTTCCACCGAACACATTTTCAATCAAACAAACACACACACACACACACACATCAACCGCTGATATGCCATCATTTGACTGAAACCATCATTCTTGAATAAACCAATCGACTGTACAAAAAGTTCTGCATGATAAGAGTGATTCAGCGGGTTTTTGATTCAAGCATATATGGGTTTTGTCAAAACCATGATGGTTTGTTCAAAACCATTATGATCGTCAAAAACCTCAGATTGTTCGGTCAAAAACCTCTGAAGGTTTATCAAACCTCTGATGGTTAACAACTATAGGGAGAGTATATCAACCTCCTGGAGTGCGTGTTTATGTAAATCCATTATGTTATAGCTGATTAAGTCGGGAAATAGCTTACGAAGAACAACCAACCAAAGACACACCCTAAATCCATCTGAGCAGGAGGTCAACAACTCGGAGTCTATTGGTATAGGATCACATTCGGGATCAGGAATCACAGTATATAATTGACAGATCAACACAGCGGGCGACCAGGTCAGCGGGCTTGGGTGTGTTGACTTTGGCCTAGAGGTCTGACTTGGGTGTAATGACTTCGGCTCATAAGTCTGAACTTTGGTGTTCTGACTTTGGCTCAGAGGTCGGACCTTTGGTGTGCTGACTTTGGCTCAGCGGGTGACCCCATATACCCATTCAAGCTAAGCCCGAAACTATAAAGGAAACAACCAAGCCACCTCTAATTCTAATCATTCCCTTTGTTGTTTACTAGACCCTCACTTTTCATTGAAGGTTGAACAAACTATTGGGTTTTTACAACTTTTAACCATTAAAACTCACCCGAACGCATACGGAAAGATTAACACGTAAAGAATAACATAGATAACAAACAAGGGTTCACCAGAAAGTGGTATACCATTTACAATATAATGAATCACACCGTCTTGAATATACGCATGTGTATAATAAGAATACCACGCATGATCTAACCGAAGATCCCTCTACTTCGACAGACACAATACGTTCTTAGGAAACAATGAAGTATGCTAGTACTAGTAGTGTTTAACCAAATGATCACCTTCATCTTTGATTCAATCAACACACGAATACCATAAGGTTGTGGGATTCGATCGCACAACCAAAACCCTTAGGGTGTTTGGTTATCGATCCACAAACACGGAGAGCAAACCCGTAAACCCCTAAAAGGGTTTTGAGAATATTATATTTTGGTGTTTTACCAAGTTGTGAATTTTATTTTTCTTTTTTATGGACAATGTTTTTATATTTTTGATTTTCTTTTTTTTTTTTTTTTTGGTTTTTTTTAATGATAATTATACTAAAAAGAAATGAAAAATATTTTTGTACTTTTTTTTATATTTTATAATAAAATAAAATATTCACAATTTCAAAAACAGATGGTCAAACGTAACGACAAACGCTTGCACAGCCTCCCCGGCAGCGGCGCCAAAAATTGATCGTGCCGGATTCACACCGTAAATATATATAATATATAATAAAATATAAAATATATATAGAAGTGTAAAAACCAACAATCAATGATACCGAGAAGTAGTATAGAGCTTTCCCGGGTCGTAAATCCCCAACGAGGCTGGAATGGTAAATCGATACGATCGAAGATTTGAGTTTGAAGGAAGGAATGAGTTTGGGAAGTTGAATAAGTCAAATTAAACAATAACGGACCTAAACGTTTAAGAAAAACCTAAAAATTATGAAATTAAACTAGAAAACGAAACCCCGAATCCCGTACAAAAGGGGGAAAACCTAAAATCTTTAAAAATAACCCTACGGAAAATTTTTCACTTCTAAACTACTCTACGGGTCAAATAACGAAGAATGAAAAAGACTAGACCGAAAACGGAGTTCGTTTGACCCAAAAACGAGTAAAAACAAAAACCCGTACCCGGACCCGTTCTTTAAAAGAGAGAAAGTTATAAAAATGACCCTACGAAAACTTTTATATTTTTCCTACAAACTAGATGACAAAAGAAAATTTTCTAAAAAAGCAAAATATTTTTTTGATAATTTTTGTATTTATTATGAATTAAATAAACCTTTAACTAAATTAAATTATAAAAAATAGTAAACGTTTACAAAAAATTCTGAAAAATTTACACAAAATACTTTATACTATCAAGGTCCTACGAAAAATACCAAACTCCACACAGCTTATACAATAAGCCCGTAAATAAGCTTGACAGCTTATAAGCTTATAAGGGGAAAACCCCCTTAAATATTGTTGCCCTTGAGTCTTTAACGAAAAAGACCCAAGGGCGCAGTGGTAGTGTGTGTGGGAGTTAAGGGGATGTATTGCTTGGTCCCGGGTTCGAGTCTTGCTCACCCGGACCAAGTATCTTCCCCTTTTGTTTTTTTTTAAAACTCTAGGGTAGAAAGTGTACAAATTGAAACTAAAGGGTAGGCGGGCGAAGTTTATTAAATTTACACTATGGTGAAAATGGGTGACCCTATACTATGAGAATGTAACAAAAGAGACCCTACGCTTAAGGCTTATTTTTTTGCTTATTAAAAATTATTTTGTTTGCAAAAAACTCTAAACATAAAAGTTAAAAGAACACTAAAGTTAACAACTTTAACAAAGACACTTTTGACTTTGGTCAAAAGAATATAAGCTTAATTATGACAGAAGCTTAAGAAGCTTTAAAACTAAAAAAAACTAAGTCTTTTTTGGACTTAAGGTCGAATTAAGCTAATACAAATGCAAAATAAGCCAAGAGGACTTAAACTAAACTAAATAAGCTTAAAAAGCTTAAAGCTTAAGGCCAAATAAGCTGTGAATAGCTTATGAAGGCAGGAAACTTAGAACAAGCTAAGAAAGGCTAAAATGCTTAAGACTTGGGCAAATAAGCTAAAGAAAAAGTGAAATAAGCACACTAACTGTCTAACTTAACCTAAAAACTTACTAGGACACAATTTGAGCTTATGGGATAAGCTCAATAAGCCAAAGTGTGGCTTAAACCCCACAACAGTACTAACTTGGGTGTTAGTACTGTTGGTGTAAACAGCCAAAGGGTATCTTTGGGCTTAAAAATAAGCAACCAAATAAGCTTATCAAGGGCTGAAACTTTGAAGACTTATACTAGGGCTTATAAGCTCTTAAAATAAGCCAAATACTTGGGCTTAAGTGAGCTTAATGGCTGAGAACAATGAGCCTAAAGTTCCCCCTTTGCACCAGGGGAGCTTTAAGGCAAACCTCAAGGGCTTATTTGACAGCTTATTTTAAGCTGTCAAATAAGCTCTAAAATCACAATTAAGTCCAAACAGATTGAGTGCTATAGCCAAAGGGCTTGTGCACCAATTTTGAGCTTTTGAAAATTAATTTTGCTTGCTTATTTTTGAAAGTGAAAAAGGTGCTTGGGGAATGTTAAAACTGTGGCACTAAGAACCTTGGTGACTTTTGACTCACAAAGTCAAAACACCAAGGGTTGTGGCAGCTTGGTTTTGACACACAAAATACACAATTTTGAATACTTAAACTCAAACCACAAGTGCTTAATCAAATAAGCACTTGTGGGTAACTAAAAAAAAACTCCACAGTTTTGAACAAATTCTATACCTTTGAAAAACAATTTCCAACTAAAAATGTTTTTAAAAACAGCTTAAAAGTAGCTTAAATCTTGTGTTTAAACTGACCTAGTGACCTTAACCCATGCCAAGACCCTTTTTGACC